>CM035169.1:137999769-138307269 GCA_020205615.1 Panax quinquefolius
ATGTTCATTTCTACCAAATCAAGTCTCGACTTGTTGTTGTCCTTGTTCTACCAACTGGCATCTAGGATTTCAGATAAAAATGTTATCAAATACGTTCTTCACAGTATGCATCGGATCTAAACAATGACGGATACAAAGTGTAGCCCAATAAGGTAGGTTAAAGAACATGGATCTATGTGTCCAGTTGTGAACCTTGCCATAACCATAAGCTCGCTCCAATCTGTGATTCTTCCCTAGAGGTGGAAACTTCAAACGACTAATCCAACTCAACACTGCTGACCCAGAAAGACGACCAGGTACTTAACGTTTCTCTTTTTTTGATTGAATTGTCTACTCATCCATCGATAACGATGTTCAATTGGCAAAAACTGTCTGGATGTTGCAAAGAAACTCATTTTCCCCCATGTTTGAGCCGCGATAGCTTTTAATCGACCCCATGCACACGGATACGACAAGCCCCCGTGAGTCGACCATCCACCGATCATTCCTAACGTCGGGAAGTCATTTATTATCCACAGTAAAGTTGCCCTCATGTCAAAGTTCTGCTTAAGAGATACATCATAATTTTGAACCCTTTTTTCCCACAACATCTTCAACTCATCAACTAACGGCCTGAGGTATACATTGATGTCTTTACTCAGACTCTTATCACCCGGAATCAGTAACGGCATGAGCATGTAGGGATCTTTCATGCACATCGAAGGCGAGAGGTTATACACCACAATAATCACCGGCCAAGTTGAGTAGGGCTTTATGTAAGGTCTGATAAAGCGGATTAAACCCATCGTAGTAGTAAGTCCAAGCCTAACATTGAGAACCTCTTCAAGAAACGAGGGTGCTTGTTATCAAAATTTTCCACTCCACCCCATCCGTAGTGCGGCCGGTTGACCTTCGACTATGTCCCGTGTAGAGTGCCACCTCATATCCTCGGCGGTATGTGTTGACATGAACAACAAGCCTCGGGGCAATAGGAAAGTAACGTAAGATCTTTCTTGCACGTCTTTTCCCTTTTTTCTGCGATGTTCACAAGATCTACTTGTACCACAAATATCATATGACCTCTTATCTTTATTGACATCACCGTAATACAACATATAGTCATTCTCACAAGCATCAATCTTCTCATACCCTAGATCGAGCCTTTTGACCATTTTCTTCACATCATAGTACGACTCCTAAGTAACTTATTGCCCTGCAGTAAGCACTCCTTCACAATGCTTGCCAGATTCATTAAAACCTCTCTCACTACTGACTACGCCGTTCTTGAAGTGTAAAAACTTAGTAACCAAGCAGAGATAAGACGGTGTACTTTTGTGCCCGTCATACATACAAGGCGTCAGCCGCTTCATGCAATAACTCATGAAACCCTTAGCCCCATCATTCGGCTCTTGCTCGACGCTACTTCCATCCCCTCATCTCAGATTCCATTGGAAGTATGAACCAAATAGACTTCGACTATCATGTTAAGATAAAGTAAAGGTTTCATCACCTCCGGATTCCTGGTTCGATTCATGTTCATCCAACCAAAGTTTCTCCATGATAGATCCATGTCGTATAACCCTGCTTGAACCCATACGCAAATAAGTCGCACATGACATCACTCCTTTCCTTCCACACTTCATTCACACACCTCTTACAAGGACATCTGATCTCATCGCCACGATTGCTTTCAAACGCGAAGTTAAGCTGTGCAACCCCACTCACGATACTCGAGCTAAGCCCACTCCTATCACCGCTACCCTACGTTCCATCCAACTTCGATCAACAGACATCTTGGACAACTGTCTCCTATATATATGGAAGGTTAGACAAACACAAACAAGTCTCCAAGTTAATGTATATGCAAGTTTATGAGTTTCCTAACTTCATCTCCCACTCTAACGGGTCAGGCTTCTATCCCATTCCCGGATGTGTCGCCTCATTGATGCCAACAACTTGAACACATTTTTAAATTTTTCAGAAATTTCGGCAGCACCTCCCCATGGTCTTCAAGTACACGAAATAGACTAACACGTCGTAGTCTAAATATGCACCCGAAGAACGTCTAGAGATATATATTGACCAAAAATTCAAAAAATATAAATACGTGCTCAAGTCGTTAACACCGACCTAAGTGAGATCGAAACATACAAGAACAATCCCAAAACAGGGACTATTTGAGATCCACTCCTACTAAGTGAATCTCAAACGGGTTTCTAAGCTTCCTAAACTATATGAAAATATGCACGTGTGAAAGTATAATGAGCTGGTAAAGAGAGGGCATGAAGATAAAAACATATTTCAATTTCAACCAGAAAGATACAATTTTTAGCCAAAACCATAAAGTATATCAATTACCTTTCTTCAGCTATCATGTTAGTCCAAGTATATACCTCTCAACTAGGAAAAGGAAAACAAACAACAGATCCTAAAACAAGTTTACAACACGACAAACACTACAGTAAAAGGACAAATCAAATACAATAGAAACAAACTGGATATTGTAACTCTGCCATTGAAAGATACTAAATCACAAGTTGAGACAATTGAGGCAAACAATAGTAACTATATATAACAAGTTAATCAAGTTATAATCTTTAATAGCAGGGTAATGCTCGGAAACTCTAATGCACCGCCAAAACTGTAAAATGTTTTCATTAGAGCTTAAGTTAACATTTTGTAGGTCACATTTCAAGATACTTCCTTTACTTTCTACAGCAAAAAAGGCAATACAATTTCACCTTTCCTCTTTACCTTTTTTTACAACAAAAATCCAATACAGTTTCTGCTTTTCTAAATAACAAACTGCTAATAAATTGCTACTTAACCATAATTGAAATCTTTTTTATCTGAGAAAGTGTACAGTAAGCTTCAAAAATAGCCTTACTTTACCACTATACACATACGCCAATACACAGTCACCAAAGCCTCAAAGACATTACAAATTGTAGAACCATTTTATATAGCACAAATTATAAATTGCTAACACATAATTAATTCTACACTAGTACTGTAAGCTAACATATAATAGAGATGAATAATGCTCAAAAAAAGAAAAAATATATACTACTTAGCAGGAAAGACAATAATAGAAGCATGATAACATAAGAAAATTGAAGACCCAATTAAACCCTAACATAAATAAATTGGAACTTACAAATTAAAGCCTAAGAAAAAAAAATTAACTTACTAATTGTTGTTCTCTGAGAAATGGAGAACCAGCAGAACCAAGAGGGACGAAAAGATCACAGGCAGCAGGTCGCACAGGCCAAAGAAAGGGGGCAGAAGGCCAGTCGGTGGGAGGAAAAAATGAAGAGGCAAGGCAACGTTGATGGTGTCGGCGACGGCAAGGATGGAGGTGAGGTGACGGCAGAGGTGTAGAGGCGACGGTGAGGTGCAGAGAGTTGAGCGGGAGAAAGAGCGAAAGAGAACAGAAGAAAAATGAAAGTCAGGGGTTAAATATAACCTCATTCTCGACGACATTACGATTTGACTCAATAGCGACGGCAAGGCCGTCGCCTATGACCCTTTCCCACGCGCGCGAAATAATTCCCACCAAATTTGGACCCGGGAAGGGTCATTCTCGATGGTACCATTGACGACGGCGAAGCCGTCGCTAATGATGTCATTCTCGACGGGTATGCTGCCGTTGCTAATGAGGCCGTCGCCAATGACATGTTTTTTTGTAGTGTTCTGGAAATTCTGAATGAGGATCTATCTTAAAAGAGATCCTTGGGAATGGTGGGTTGTGGAGAATGGACCAGTTTTTCCACGAAGAGATGATGGGAAACCAAAGATTCTGCAAGAAATGGATTCAACCGAAATCTACATGTTCTCATATGATTCAAAGGCTATGAATACACTTCTCAGCGGCATGGTACAATCCGAGATAGATATAGTCTCTTTATGCAACACTGCCAAAGAGATGTGGGACACTTTAGTGGTAAGTCATGAAGGTACTTCAAAAGTACGAGAAGTCAAGCTAAGCATGCTTATGCACGATTATGAAATATTCAAGCTCGAAAAAGATGAAACCATCAAGCTAGCTCAAGCAAGATTTCTAGTCCTTATAAATTCCTTGAAATTGCTGGACAAGACTATTCCTCAAAATGAGATCAACCGTAAGTTGCTTCGGGCTATGTCCAAAAGGTTTTCTTTTAAAATCACTACTCTTCAAGATTCTGTTACTATTTCTTCCATGGATACTTTAACTTTATTTGGTGAATTAGAAGAATATGAACATCAGTTAAAGAGATATGATGATGAGGAGGAAACTCCTCCAAGAAAGGTCTTAGCTCTTACAGCAGATAATGAGGAGGAACTTGATGATAACTCCGATGAAGAAATAGCAATGTTGTCAAGGAAACTCAAGGGGTTACTACAAAGGAAAAACAAGAGAAGAAACACTTTCAATTCAAATAAATTCAAAGAAAAGCAAACTGAAGAGACGTGCTTCGAATGTGGATGTCCTGGTTACTTCAAGAAAGACTGTTTTCAATTAAAAAATAAAGGGAAGACAAACTTCAAAGACAACAAGAAGAACAAAGCCTTTATTACTTAGAGTGATGAAGAATCTGAAGTAGAGATCAATGCTAAAGATGAGAAAACACAAGTATGCTTCATGGGAATTGAAGGTGAATCTAATTAGGTATCTCTTAATGAACTAAACTCTTTAGAACAAGAAAATAAGAAATTAAGAGAAAAGAATGCAAGCTTAAAAGCATTAGTTAGTACACTAATGGATGAAGTAGATTCACTAATAGATGAAAAGAAAGATATTGAAAAGGAATCTACATATAAAGAAGCAAGGTTTTGATTGCAAAAAATGATTATTTAGACAATTATAATAAAATACTTTTCAATAAGGTAAAATTCTTAAATAATGAAGTCCAAAAATTGACTAATGAGCTAAAAATGAGAGATGTGTGTATTGATGAATTTAGTGATAAATCTCCTGTTAAAACTTTTCCTAATAATGAACTTCAAAAAGAAATAGACTCACTAAAATCATCTCTTGCTAAATTTGTTCAAAGTGAAGAAAATCTAAATGTCATATTAGGTAAACAAAGACCTAGTTTTGAAAGACAAGGAATTGGTTTTAATTTTATGCATAAAAAGAGTAATATGAAAATGTTAAAATCAAAATCACGTTTTAGTTTAAATTATTGCTCTCCTTTCACAACTTATAAACATTGTGGTATTAAAGGTCATTTAGATATAAATTGTTTTAAGAAATGAAATAAGGTTAAAAAGGTATGGATTAAAAAGAGTGAATTACTTGCTACTAACATAAATGGACCAAAAAAGATATGGGTACCAAAAGGATGAATTATTTTTTCTTGACAGGTATGTTTAAAGGCAAGAGTTCCATCTCAAAAATGGATCCTTGATAACGGATGTTCTCGTCACATGACAGGTGATAAATCAATGTTCATGGAACTAGATATCAAGAAAAAGAATGGAACGGTCACGCTTGGAGATAATAGAACCTGCAAAATAATCGGAAAAAGTAAAATTGGTAATGGCAAGGTAAGTATAAATAATGTTCACCTTGTTAACGGTCTTAAATTTAATTTAATAAGTCTAAGTCAATTAATGGATAACGACCATCAGGTTAATTTTGAAAAAGATAAATGCACAATAGTTCATGGTACTAACAATACTACTCTAGTTGCACAAAGAGAAGGAAATATATATACTATTGATTTTGAGCAACAGGATGAAGAACTATGTCTTACTTCAGTACAAGATGAAGCTTATCTGTGGCATAAGAGGATGGGACATGTTCACATGGATTTAATTAAAAAGTTATCTGTAAAGAATCTTGTAAGAGGACTGCCAAAAATAAGGTTTGAAAAGAAAGGAATTTGCATTCCTTGTCAACTGGGAAAACAAGTAAGAACTTCTTTTACGGCAAAGAATATGGTATCAACCTCCTCTCCCTTGCAATTACTTCATCTTGATTTATTTGGACCAGAAAGACATTCTAGTATTAATGGTAAATTTTATGCATTTATAATATTTGATGATTTTTCTAGATACACATGGGTATTATTTTTGAGAACTAAGGATGAAGCATTTAAAGAGTTTGAAAGATTAATAAGAAAACTTGAAACAAAATATAGTTACAAACTCATTAGAATTAGAAGTGACCACAGCAATTGAATTTCAAAAAGATTTTATAACCTTTTTGTGATCAAAGAGGTATTAGCTGTGAATTCTCAAAGACCAAGGACTCCTCAACAAAATGGGGGTGGTGGAAAGGAAGAATAGGACTCTACAAGAGAATTTAGAACTCTATTACAAGAAAGTAAGCTTCCAAAGAAATTTTTCAAGCAAGTAAGTACATCTTGTTATGTTTTAAATAGAGTACTCATTCGTTCTATTATTTTGAAAACACCATATGAGCTTTTAAATAATAAAATTCCCAACATAAGTTATTTCAAAATATTTGGTTCTAAATGTTTCATTTTAAATACAAGTGATAATTTGGGAAAATTTGATGCTAAATCATATAAAGGAATATTTATTGGTTATTCTCAAAATAGTAAGGCTTATCGAATTTTCAATATTAGAAAGTCATGTGTAAAAGAATATGTTCATATCACTTTCAATGAGACTAACAATGATCTTCCAAAAGAAAGTGAAGATGATGCAGGAAATTTGGAGACAGTCAACATTTCAGCAAACCAAAACGAACAAAACAGGAGACTGAATGAACAGATTCACCAAACTGAAATAAATGACCAGCATGAACGTGAACCTGAAGATTTGTAGGATGCTGAAGATGAGTCTAATGATCAAGAGAAAGTTATGCACAATATCCAAATGCCAAGAACAGCTAGATACATCAAGAATCATCCTCCAGAAAATATCATTGGAGATATCAATAAAGGTATAACCACACGAAGAGGTTTACAAAATCACTGTGCATTCTCTGTATTTTTGTCACAGGTTGAGCCAAAGAATGCAAAGGATGCAATACTTGATGAGAACTGGCTATTGGCAATGCAAGAAGAACTTCAACAATTTGAGAGATGCCAAGTGTGGGAACTTATGTCTCCTCCAAAAGATGTTTCCATCATTGGTACTAAACGGGTCTTCAAGAACAAGCTTGATGAGCACGGGAAAATCATTCATAACAAAGCAAGGTTGGTAGCTCAAGGATACAACCAATAGGAGGGGATCGACTATGAAGAAACTTATGCACCAGTAGCAAGGCTGGAATCAATCCAAATTTTGTTAGCTTTTGCATGCTACAAAAAGTTTAAACTTCATCAAATGGATGTAAAAAGTGTGTTCCTCAATGGGTACATCAATAAAAAAGTGTATGTCAAACAGCCTCCTGGATTCGAGCATGAAAAGTATCCTAATCATGTATACAAGCTAAAGAAAGCTCTTTATGGCTTGAAACAAGCTCCAAGGGCTTGGTACGAAAGGTTAAGTAAGTATCTCTTTTTAAATGGATTTGTTAGAGGAAAAATAGATTCTATATTATTTATTAAGCATAAAAATATCAATATCATTATTGTTCAAATATATGTAGATGATATAATATTTGGTGCTACTAATGATTTTCTTTGTGAGTGGTTTCCCAAGTGTATGCATAAAGAATTTTACATGAGCTTAATGGGAGAGCTTAATTACTTCTTGGGACTACAAATCAAGCAAACAAAGGAAGGGATTTATATCCATCAAACCAAATACACAAAAGAATTACTCAAAAGATTTGGCTTTGAAGGGTCTAACTCGAAAGGTACACCAATAAGCACATCAATAAAGCTCACCACTGATGAGAAACGTATTGATGTTGATATAACAAAATATCGAGGTATGATTGGATGCTTACTATATTTAACTACTTCTAGACCCGATATAATGTATAGCGTTTGTCTGTGTGCAAGATTTCAGGTTAAACCCAAAGAATCACACTTAAATGCTGTTAAAAGAATTTTGAAATATTTAAGTGGTACTATTAATTTAGGGTTATTTTATCCAATTTCCAATCACTTTGAACTAATAGGTTATTCAGATGCTGACTATGCAGGATGTCAAATCGATAGAAAAAGTACGAGTGGTGCTTGTACTTTCTTGGGAAAAAGTCTCGTGTCATGGCATAATAAAAAACAAACCTCAGTTGCTCTTTCAACTACTGAGGGTGAATACCTAGCTGCAGGAAGTTGTTGTTCTCAGATTTTATGGATGAGACAAACCCTATGTGATTTTGACATATTATGTGATTGTGTGCCTATCTATTGTGATAATTCTAGTGCTACAGATATATCTAAAAATCCTGTGTTACACTCACGTACAAAACACATTGAAGTGAGACATCATTTTTTACGTGATAATGTGTCAAAAGGTTTTATTAAATTAATTGTTTTTCCTATTGAAAATCAAATTGTAGATATTTTTACAAAACCATTAAATGAAGATAGATTTTACAGGCTGCGAAGAGAACTTGGGATGTGTATCGCTTAAATGTTTTTAAATTTGCATTATCGTTATGTTATCCTATTATGCATGCATGCTTATCTTAATAACTGCTAAAATCTTGGATATTCGATATTGTGAGTTTTCGGCTACTCATTAAATGTCCTTAACTCGTGGACACGGTATTCTAAATATTTGCCATAATGAGTTTTTGAAATTCAAAAAGACAAATCTGCTGAGTCTCTTGGGAGACGTAGGGGTGTAGGGATGTACTACATACAAGCATCTGATTTTTTATATCTCTCATCTCATTATGAGTTTAAATTTTTGGCTGTTTAAATCATGGACGCAAGATTCTAGGGGTCTCTCATAATGGTTTTGAAAAGCGAAAAGACAGGACGGAAAAGGTGTCTCGAGAGACGTAAGCGTATTTGCAGATAACGTACATACATCTGTTCTTTTTATTTATCCTTCACTCTTCATTCTCCTTACATTTCATAATTTCTTCTGATTCTCTCTCACTTTATTTTCTCATCGTGTTCTTCATCTGCAAACTTCAATCACCATCGATAAACCCTAACCTTTCCTCCGACCTTCCTAAAAACTTCTTTAGAAGTAATGCTTATGAGGTACGGTTTAGAACTTTCATTTTTCTGAAATAATTTGTTTATGAAAAATTTGTGGACCAAATTTGTTATCAAGAGTCTTCTTTGAATAATCTGTTTGAATCTTGTGGTATGTCTTCCATGCTTTTTCCACCTTCAGTTGCATATCCTAAACTTGTGCAACAATTTTATACTAATCTAGAATGCCATAGGGAGTTTTACACCTCTTTTGTTAAAGAAAAGTCTTTGTATTGTACTGTTATGGATTTCGATAGTATTTTAAACATCCCATTCATTGGTGATTGTCTATATACATGAAAAGGGGCTATCCATTCTCCATTCACCCCTTTGGAACAATTACAGAGTTTTATGGATAACCCTTTGTTAACTGATATTTTAACTCCAAAAACCGTAGATGTCTCTCCTATTTCTTGTGTTCTTCATCATTTGATTCGGTTTAATCTTTTGCCCCGTTTAGGTGGAGGGGCTGATTTTACTTATCAGGATTTGATTGTTGTTACTATGCTTTTAAAACGTGTTTCTTTCAATTTGTCTCAACTGAAGCTTCATCAAATGATGAGTTGTTTGCGAAAATTAAAAACTTGTCTGCCTTACAGTGCTACTCTCACTACTTTCTTCAATCATGAAATTTCTGTTGTGGTGAATGATTCTTTCAGTGTTCATACTCTCAAGCAGTCTCGTATTAATTTTATTGATGGTCAGTTTGTTCGTGTCCATTCTGATAATTCTATTCCTACAATCTCAATTCCATCTTCCCCTGTTCATTCCCCCACGCAATCTTCTCCTGAAATTGTGGAGATGTTGAAAGTTATTCTTAGTAATTAAGAGAAAATGCAAATTGATATGTCTGCTCTTCATAACCGTATGTCTCTGTTGGAAAAAGGCAAGTTACCTTTAGGAGCGCCTGAAATCAATAAACTCTATCACAACATTGAAGATGAGTTTATAGATTTACAAGCTGGTTTTGAAGTGCAAACTACTGTGTTGGCTGAAGTAATGCAACGAAGACTTAATCGAAATTCTTGTCAGTTGAGTCAGGAGATTAAGTTCGTTAGTAATCAGGTGGGAGAGTTAGCTGATTTCATGGCTATCAGGTTCAACGATGTGGGCTCTAAAAAACATCTGCAACGTATGTGAGACCCCGAATTTTATGAAATAAAAGTATTCAATTTTTCTATTTTGGTAAATAGTTAAATTGATAAAAGTTTAAAGTTAAGGGTAATATGTGAATTTTTTTTTGAAAAGTAAGCAAGTTGATATAAAATATTCAATTAGTCGGGGAATATTCTTTTTGTCGGGGAATATCAGTACGATGGTACAATCATTGGTGGACCCCACAACGGAATTATTGTCGAATTGAGAAAATGACAAAAATATTTTTATAAAAATAACGACGGAAGTTTTACCGTTAAGTATTAAAACACCCGGTGTTAAAAGTACAGTAATACGCGTGGTTGTATAGTAGCACACGGTATTGATTATTGATTCTTATGTGATAAGTCACTCAGTTTTGTTTTATTGGTATTATTAATGTAATAAAACAGAAAAGCTTTTTATATAAAACATAATACTTTTATAAAGTTATTCGTTTTATTAGGCTAATAGTAAAATCTTTTATATAAAATGTAATACTTTTATAATGTTATCTGTTTTTATTAGACAATAATTAGAATATATTATATTTTATTATGCATAGTGTTTGCATAGTAAAATCTTTTATAAAGTTATTCGTTTTATTAGATTATAAATAGAATATATTATATTTTATATAAAAGATTTTGCTTTAAATATGGACCGTCAGATTAAAGCAAATCAATCTGGATCGTTCATGGGTTAGTTACTATGCAGTCCATTTTTCTATAAATAGAAGTTCATTCCTTCATTATTTCTTACGAATTCACTGAAACTCTAGAGAGAGAAATTATAGAGAAGCTATAGAAAAGTATTCTTCTCCTTCCCTACTCTTATATTCAATTTCTTTTACGGTAAGGGATATTATTTGTTGTACTCGTAAGGCGTATTCTTTCTTTCTTATTCGTGAAGAGAGCTTATGTTATTCCATTTTCTTTATTATTATGTTAGAATAACCTGTTTATACGAAGTACCGCATACATGGTGAAATTCTTCTAATATTCCGTTCTTTATCATTCTGTTGGAACATCCTGTCTGTGCTTTACGCATGACCTGGTTCCGTTATTAATTATTATGTTGGAATAACCTGTTTATGCGAAGTACTGCATGCATGGTGAAATTCTTCTATGATTCCATTCTTTATTATTCTGTCGGAATATCCTATCTGTGCGTTTACGCATGATCTGGTTCCATTATTTATTATTCTATTCGAATAACCTGTCTGTGCGGTCTATCGCATGTCTGGTGAATTCTTATGTTATTTCATTATTTATTATTATGTTAGAATATCCTGTCTGTGCGTTTACGCATGACCTGGTTCCATTCTTTATTATTCTGTTGAAATAAACTGCCTATGTGGATTACTGCATGCATTGTAAATGATCCTTTCGTATTCATACGAATAGTATTTTATTAAAAAGGGGTTTCTGCCAGGGGCAGTTTCGTAATTTTTCTGACCCTCAAAAATTCTGGAAAAATTTGAAATGATAATTTGATGATTTTTCTAGATTGTGTCCAAAAATGGCGATTTTTGGATGTATAGATTAAGAGTTATGAATTTTATGGGAAAAGACTATTTTAAAAGTAAACCCTTATAACTCTTTGTGGTTAACTCCAATATTGGTGAAATGTTTATTGGGAGTACATGTATATAAAAGGAGTATACCCTGTAAATTTCGGAATTTATGGACAAAAGAACAATTTATGATAAATGTCTAAATATTCGGCAGTTTTAGCCATATGAAAAATAGTAAATGAATTTTAAAAATTCTGAGAAAAATATATGTTCAAGATGAGACTATATTCCGGAAAATCTCAGAAAAGAAATATTTTTGGGACTGATTTGGTATTTTTCATGAAAATAAACTAGTTATGAGTAAATGAATTAAATATGTTATGTGAAGTAATAAAATTGAAAAATAGGATTTTATAGCTTAAGAATCCTATATAGGGTATATGCAGATTTTTGATGAGGAATTTGATCATTGATGATGAAATCTTATGAGTATGGCATTTTTGAATGATTAAATACATTATTTGATAAAGTGTAAACAATTAAAATAAATTGTTTATAAGTTTAAGAAATGATTAAAATATTGTTATAATATTAATGATATTAGATTATGAGATTATTAAGTGATTGATAACATTTGGTTATTATCAATTTGGATAAATTGAATTATAAATGTTTAATATTTATCCTTTATCTCATTTGATTGATTCTTATATCATTGTCATCATCCTCATGCTTATATTGTGTTGAAAGTCATCTTTGGTCGTAGTGCATAGATGGACTTGGTATGATTATGACCAGGGATTCTTCGGTATAATCATGACCGTAATATTACAAATGATGTGGAAAAAGTCTTCATTAGCCCGTAGTGCATTAATAGACAATTTTTGGTATGATTATGTGTAAGACCCCAAATTATTAATAAATGAAATTTATTTTCCTCTATTTATTATTTTGAAATAGTAAGGGTCGATTTGATTAATGTGGATAGTTATGGGTAAAATACGCAAATATTTCGAATAAGCAAGTGGTTATAAAATATTCATTGTTGTCGGGGAATATTCGTTTGGTCGTGGAATATTCTTGATGTCGGGGAATATTCGTACGACGGCGCAGTCTTTTGTGGGTCCCATAACGGAAAGCGATTGGATGAAGAAAACGACAAATATAAGTTGTTTATAAATAATGAGCGTAGTTATTCTGCTAATTATCTTGTTGGAATACCCGGTGGTTAAAACACACTAATACGCGTTGTTGAACAGTAGCACACGGTATTGCACCAATTATTGATTCTTACGTAAGAAGGCACTACTCAATAATTGTTACAGTAATTACTGTTCAGTATTTTATTTTATTGATTCAATAATTGCTGCATTGATATTTTATATTACTGTTGTTTCAATAAATTGTCATCACACAGTATTTTCCATTATCGAAGCAATAATTCATATTATCTGAATAATATTATTAGATAACATTATTGGCAATGTCTAGAAAATTACGCCTAAAGAGAGGTTTGGTCACTAATCAATTAATTGCCAAGAAGAAGAAATTCTTATTGGAAAGCCCCTCTTCCCTGAGGAGCTGCACGGTTGTCAATATTGTGATTCTGTAATATTATTTGTGAATAATTAATTATTGATTCATATGATGAGGAAAATATTGATTTTATATGGATATAGATGGAGAAAAATTTTAAAATGACAATTGTTGAAAATTAATATTTTATCTTTTTTGATAAAATAATTCATTTAAATATATTATTTTAATAATATATTAACGGTGATATTTTTACAACGAATGTGGGATATATGAGTATACGAGGAGGAAGAGTATTTTTGTTGCAATAAATGTTTAAAACATGTTAAATATGTCGGTGGACCCCATTTCTTGACTGAAATTTGATTATAGCTTGTAAAATTGTCCTTATGTGGATTTCGGTCAATTTCTGTTTGGAATTTGGAAAAACTTTCTTCTGAAAAGTTGTAGAGAATTGGATTTTCTATAAAAACACGCGAGATTCGAATTTTTCTGATAAAAGAGCTATTTATTATGAATTATTGAAGTTCAAGTCTCAAATAATTGATTTTTGGAAGTTTTAATTATTTATATCAACAAAAACGTTTTTATTGTTTTGGTTGGCCCCCATGTGTTGTAAACATGTTGATTTCAGGAGTCTTGGTTGGCGTAGGATATATATATAATATATTATTATTATATTAAATTTTCGCTTTGGTGTTCTAAGCAATTTCCTATAAATAGGTGCTTAGGTTAGAATTGAAAATCACACCGTAAAATCAAGTTTTCTCTCTATATTATCGAGCGTATTCTTGTGAGTATTTTGAGTATACTTTGAGTATTGCTATACGGTGCAAGTTCAAGTCATAGCCTATATCAGGTGTTTCAACTAGTAATCATTGTCTTTCGAGGTAAGGGATGTTATTTTCTTCTCAAATGATATTATTTCTTCAATATCATTATCTTTGAAATATTGGTTGGAACTTTTTATCAAATTTGGAACTTTTTCATTTCGAGGGGTTACTATTCATGAGTTACTTATTCACGAGTTACTATTCATGAGTTACTATTCACGAGTTACTATTCATGAGTACTATTCATGAAGCGTGAAGATATTTTTTATGAATTTCTATCTTTTGGTGTCAGAGTTACTATTCACGATACTTGACTATTCACGATATCTGACTATCCATTTAATACAAGACTATTCAATAGAAAAATGAAAATTTTTTTTTCGTCTAAAATATCTATTCGGATACTAGCTTTGATTGTATCCATGTTTTGATCATTCTTGAATTTTACACCCCTATGATTATTTTTGAGGTATTTTTGGACGTGGATAAAACAAAGTACGTAATCCTTAATCCTTAATCCTTGTCATTTTGTTTCTTTGGATTCGTTTCTTTAAAAAAATATTTTCATCATCTTCGCTTTTAAATGATGATATTATGGAATATCTTTTGGCCTATAGTGCAAAGATGAATGATTTCTTGATGAATATCTTTGGCCCAGTAGTGCAAAGATGAGCAGTGTTTAGATGAACATAACCAATCGATGAATATCTTTGGCACAGTAGTGCAAAGATGAATATTTGATTCGGATATATATTAATTGATGTTACTGAGGATAAAATATCGACGATGAACTTTTAAATTCATATATGAAGATAGTAGTTTGCATTCTCTACTTAACTCTTCTAATGAATTATTATTTCATTTTATGTAATATTGATTTAAAATTTGTTGTCTATTGTATTCTATTAGATTTTTCCCTGTTGAAGACTAACGATAATTTGTTGTATATTATCTTAGTCATAATATTCTTTACTGGGCTAGTTGAGCTCACCCTTTTCCTTGTTGTTCCATTTTTCTTCTCAGGAGGCGAGAATGTAGCGAGTACTAGTCGGGGTATGGAATGAAGGTTCTAGAGAGAGTTGTTTAGTAGTCCTCACCATTTTTGTAAAATAATGTATCAATAATTATGATGGGGATTTATTTACGTGTGGATATTGTCTAGATGGCAATATCTGTATTTAAACTCACAGTTTATATGTTGTAATAATAAAGTTGTAGTTATTTCTGTACCATGTATTTGGCGACTCAGAATGGGTTGGATGGAATGGACCTATTTTGGGGGCGTCACATTATGGCTATGGATTCTCTTTGGCCAAGGGTGCAAAAATGAATTATTTTATAGCATGATCATGACCGTTGATGAAAACACGATTATCTTTAGCCGTAGTGCTTGGATAATTCGAGGTCGTGATATTAACGAATATCCTTAGCCGTAGTGCATGGATAATTCAGTGATATGGATTGATTATCGAGCTGAGTCTCAGTGATGAAATATAAATTCATGGGATGTGATATTAACGAATATTCTTGGCCGTAGTGCAGGGGTGATTCGATGATGTAGATTATTTATTAAGTTGAGTCTCAGCGATAAAATATTTATTATACACTTTTAATTCGTAGAAGATAGTAGATATCATGCTTCTACTGACTCTTCTTAAAATACACAGTTGTATGTCTTTGGCATGTAGTACAAAGATGAATTGTTAATGAATATCTTTGGTAGTAGTGCAAAGATGAATTTATTAGTATGATTATGAAAGGGGAATTACGATTTGGTATAACCATGATTTTTGATGTTTCGGTGAAGATAGGTGATGAAAATTATCTTCGTCCTGATTGTGAAGAGGAATTTAGAACCATAATTATGATTATGAGTTATTCATATGATTGTGGGCGAGGCTGTTGATTTATTTTACATGGATAAAACATTATTGGTGGACTTTTAACATAGAAGATAATAGACCTTATGGTCTATTTGACTCTTCTAATGGAATGCTAGATTGCTGCTTTGCAACTATGGTTGAAAAGTTTTATCATCTACCGTATGTTCTAAATCTACGATTTATTATTGATGAAAGCTATTGATAATTTAATTATCTTTAGTCATGATATTGTTCTTGGGCTAGTTGTGCTCACCCTTTCGCTTCACAATTCCTTTTCGGGTAATAAGAGTGTTCTTAGTAAGAGTGTTGTTGGGTCGAGCGGGGATAATGAGGAATAGAACAGTGGTCTCTAGGCTGTGGAGGTTCTCCTAAACGGTATAGAAAAGTGTGTTGTATTCTATACATCATTTAGTAGTTATATTTGGTGAATCAAATAGGGTGAGGCGAACCCAACTTTGGAAGGGTGTTTTGCCACTATCATACAAGATGTCTAATGACATACAACCTCGTGTTCTCATAAGACATGGTTGTGCACATCCACTTGCTGAATATATCTACGAGCACTACCTATATGACTTTGGGGTTTATGTGAAATATAATTTTCACTTGGAGACAACAGAGATATTTATATGTCAAGAGAAGACTCACCATTGGAAAGAAGATGATAGTAATCTTCTTATTTTTCTTTGGGGACTTTTTGGTCAACCAAGGATAATTCTGTGGACATATGATATCTATCATAACCTATACGCATGGCCTCCCATGCACGAAGGTTTCCTTGAGCACTTCCCAAAGATTTTAATTTCTAAAATAGTTTTTGACTATACTTTTATGTAAAGTATCATTGTAAGGTTGTGGTCGAGGTACCATGAGAGTTACATACATTTGTATTAAAACTCATGATTAAGCGTGGTCGTATTCTATCTGACTGACTCAACAGATTAATATAAATGAAGTTGTATTTGAATTTTGTACCATGTATCTGGCGACTCGGAATGGGTGATGTATACCTAATTTTGGGGCGTCACGGTTGGTATCGAACTTAGGGATATGGTTACATTGGCGGAGATAAGAGTCTAGAACTAGGAGGGAGAGGCAGAGTTATATACTTCATTAGTGTGTGACTTACCTAAGTGAAATTGTTTACTTGATAAGTTGACAAATTGTGATATGTCAATTAACCTTTGTTTTGAAAATATATTCTAGAATGATATCGAAATACGAGGAGATGAACAATGGAAAAATCATGATACGAGAGGATATAACAGGGAAGGTACAATCAGAAAAGAAAGCAAGTTATTCTCATCTCTTGAATATCAGTGCGTCACGTAAATTTTGAGGGCTTAAATTTCATAAGGAGAGGTGATTGTGAGACCCCGAATTTTATGAAATAAAAGTATTCAATTTTTCTATTTTGGTAAATAGTTAAATTGATAAAAGTTTAAAGTTAAGGGTAATATGTGAATTTTTTTTTTTGCAAGTGCAAGTTGATATAAAATAGTTGATATAAAATATTGATTAGTGGGAAATATTCTTTTTGTCGGGGAATATTAATGCGACGGTACAATCATTAAGTGGACCCCACAGCGGAATTATTGTCGGATTGAGAAAGCGACAAAAATATTTTTATGAAAATAACGGCGGAAGTTTTACAGTTAAGCTGTTGAAACACCGGTGTTAAAAAAATACGATGTCTGGCATGGGTTGTATAGTAGCACTGCGGTATTAATTATTGATGCTTATGTGATAAGTCACTCGGTTTTTGTTTTATTGGTATTATTAATGTAATAAAAGCATGAAAGCTTTTTATATAAGCGAGAATACTTTTATAAAGTTATTCGTTTTATTAGGCTAATAGTAAAATCTTTTTATAAAGCAGAATACTTTTATAAAGTTATCTATTTTATTAGACAATAATTAGAATATATTATATTTTATTATGCATAGTGTTTGTATAGTGTACTGCATAGTGTTTGCATAGTAAAATCTTTTATAAAGTTATTCGTTTTATTAGATTATAAATAGAATATATTATATTTTATTTAAAAGATTTTGCTTTAAATATGGACCGTATATTAAAGTAAATCAATACTGATAGATTCATGAGTTAATTCTTATACGATCCATTTTTCTATAAATAGAAGCTCATTCCTTCATTATTTCTTACGAATTCTTTGAAACTACAGAGAGAAATTATAGAGAAGCTATAGAAAAGTATTACTGCTCCTTTCCTACTCTTATATTAGGTTTCTTTTATGGTAAGGGATATTATTTATTGTACTTTCGTAAGGGGTATTCTTTCTTTCTTATTCGTGAAGAGAGCTTATGTTATTCCATTTTCTTTATTATTATGTTTAACAAACTTTTTTATCTGAAATCTACCGCATACATGGTGAAATTCTTCTAATATTCCATTCTTTATCATTACGTTGGAACATCACATGCATGCTTTTTTACGCATGACTGGTTCCGTTATTTATTATTATGTTGGAATAACTTTGTTTATCTGCAATCTTTGCGTCATGGTGAAATTCTTCTATGATTCCATTCTTTATTATTACATTGGAATATCCTATACATGCGTTCTGCATGATCACAGTTCCATTATTTATTATTACATTGGAATAACACATGCGTATGATCTATCGCATGCTGGTGAATTCTTATGTTATTTCATTATTTATTATTTTGTTGGAATATCATATGCAATGCGTTTACGTGTGACTGGTTCCATTCTTTATTATTCTGTTGAAATAACTCATACATGTGGATTACCGCATGCATTGTAAATGATCCTTCGTATTCATACGAATAGTATTTTATTAAAAATGGGTTTCTGCCAGGGGCAGTTTCATAATTTTTCTGACCCTCAAAAATTCTGAAAAATTTTGAAATGATAATTTGATGAGTTTTCTAGATTGTGTCTAAAAATGGCAATTTTTGAATGTATAGATTAAGAGTTATGGATTTTATGGGAAACAACTATTTTAAAAGTAAACTCTTATAACTCCTTGTGGTTAACTCCAAAATTGGTGAAATTTTTATTGGGAGTACATGTATATAACGAGGAAGTATACCACCTATAAATTTTGGAATTTTTGGATAAAAGTACAATTTATGATAAATGTCTAAATATTGGCGATTTTTAGCCATATGAAAAATAGTAAATGAATTTTAAAAATTGCGAGAAAAATATATGTTCAAGATGAGACTATATTAGCTAAATCCTAGAAAAGAAATATTTTTGGAATTTGATTTGGTATTTTTCATGAAAATAAACTAGTTATGAGTAAATGAATTAAATATGTTATGTGAAGTAATAAAATTGAAAAATAGGATTTTATAGCTTAAGAATCCTATATAGGGTATATCTTGATTTTGATGAGGAATTTGATCATTGATGATGAAATCTTATGAGTATGGCATTTTTGAATGATTAAATGCATTATTTGATAAAGTGTAAACAATTAAAATAAATTGTTTATAAGTTTAAGAAATGATTAAAATATTGTTATAATATTAATGATATTAGATTATGAGATTATTAAGTGATTGATAACATTTGGTTATTATTGAGCGTATTTGGATAAATTATATTATAAATGTTTAATATTTATCCTTTATCTCATTTGATTGATTCTTATATCATTGTCATCATCCTCATGCTTATATTGTGTTGAAAGTCATCTTTGGCCGTAGTGCATAGATGGACTTGGTATGATTATGACCAGGGATTATTCGGTATAATCATGACCGTAATATTACAAATGATGTGGAAAAAAAGTCCTCATTGGCCGTAGTGCATTGATGGGATGAGTTTTTGGTATGATTATGGCTATGGATTCTCTTGACGAGGGTGCAAAAATGAATTATTTTATGGCATGATCATGGTAGTTGATGAAAACACGATTATCTTTATGCCGTAGTGCATGGATAATTCGTGGTCGTGATATTAACGAATATCCTTAGCCGTAGTGCATGGATAATTTGATGATATGGATTGATTATCGATTTGAGTCTCGTGATGAAATATAAATTCATGGATGTGATATTAACGAATATCCTTGGTAGTAGTGCGAGGGTGATTCGATGATGTGGATTATTTATTAGTGAGTCTCGGCGATAAAATATTTATTATACACTTTTAATTAAGTAGAAGATAGTAGATATCATACTTTCTACTTGACTCTTCTAAAATACGGTTGTATGTCTTTGGCATGTAGTGCAAAGATGAATTGTTAATGAATATCTTTGGTAGTAGTGCAAAGATGAATTTATTAGTATGATTATGAAGCGGGAATTACGATTTGGTATAACCATGATTTTTGATGTTTTGGTGAAGATAGGTGATGAAAATTATCTTCGTCACGATTGCGAAGAGGAATTTAGAACCATAATTATGATTATGAGTTATTCATATGATTGTGGGATGAGGCTATTGATTTATTTTACATGGATAAAATATTATTGGTGGACTTTTAACATAGAAGAAGATAAGACCTTATGGTCTATTTGACTCTTCTAATGGATTGCTCGTTCCGCTGCAACTATGGTTGAAAAGTTTTATCATCTACCGTATGTTCTAAATCTCTGATTTATTATTGATGAAAGCTATTGATAATTTAATTGTCTTTAGTTATGATATTCTTTATTGGGCTAGTTGTGCTCACCCTTTCTGCTTCACAATTCCTTTCAGGTAATAAGAGTGTTGCCATAAAAGTGTTCTTAGGGTCGGCCCGGGGATATGAGGGGAATAGAAGCGAGTGGTCTCTAGCTATGGAGGTTCTCCTAAGCAGTATAGAAAAGTGTATTGTATTCTATACATCATTTAGTAGTTATATTTGGTGAATCAAATAGGGTGAGGCGAACCCTGACTTTGGAAGGGTGTTTTGCCACTATCATACAAGATGTCTAATGACATACAACCTCGTGTTCTCATAAGACATGGTTGTGCACATCCACTTCTTTGAATATATCTCACGAGCACTACCTATATGATCTTGGGGTTTATGTGAAATATAATTTTCACTTGGAGACAACAGAGATATTTATATGTCAAGAGAAGACTCACCATTGGAAAGAAGATGATAGTAATCTTCTTGTTTTTCTTTCGGGACTTTTTGGTCAACCAAGAATAATTCTGTGGATATATGATATCTATCATAACCTAGACGTATGGCCTCCCATGTACGAAGGTTTCTTTGAGCACTTTCCAAAGATTTTAATTTCTAAAACAGTTTTTGACTATACTTTTATGTAAAGTATCATTGTAAGGTTGTGGTCGAGGTACCAAGAGAGTTACATACATTGTATTAAAACTCATAGTTAACTGTGGTCGTATTCTATACGACAGCTCAACAGTTGTATAAATGAAGTTGTATTTGAATTTTGTACCATATATCTGGCGACTCAGAATGGGTAATGTATACCTAATTTTGGGGGAGTCACAGCGTAGGCACTCCACTTTTACAGAGTGGGTGTATTGCAACTAGTTAGCCGAATATCAAGGTGAATTTCTTGACGTACCTCTACCACCTACAACTGTTATTCCCTGGCCTCCCCAATTTTCTGTTGATCTGAGCATTGCTGAGAAGGTTCATCGTGCCAATCATCGTCCTTACTTCACACAGAGGGACGCTCAACGTGCAGCAGTGGTAGAACTCGAGTGATGGATCTTTCCCTTTTTGTTTGATGACAAAGGGGGAGAAATTTGGGTTTAATTTTTAGACTGAAAAGACTTGGATTTGGATTTGTGATTCACCAGACTTTTTGTTTAAGTTTTAATTGATATGTTAGGAGTTTGATATATTTGATAAATATATGTTGAACTAACATGATTGCAGGTACATGCCCAGCTGATAGGGTTATTTAAAAAAAAATTAGGTTTCTGAAATTGAATTTCAGTTAGCTATTATATGATTCCTGAAATGATATTGATGCATGAATTTAGGGGGGGGGGGCTAATTATATTTTATGCATGAACATGGGGGAGTTAATGGGAATTAAAAGGGTTTTGGTTGTCATCATCAAAAAGGGGGAGAATGTTGACATAGTCATATTTTATCCTTAGGTTTTGATGATGAATTATTCGTATGCTAAATTGTTTTATGGCATTTTAGGTATCTGATGATAAAGAACATTAATTGGATATTCAAGTGGGTGAAGAATTTTTCTTTACTAAGAAAACCAAATATAAGGTCAATATCATAATAATTGATTTTTCATTTAAAGGCTCTAATACATATCATTTGCATTTTATTATATGTCTTAAATGAAAAATAATTTAAAAGTTTTGAAAAAGTTTTTCCTAAATACTTTAAAAAATATGTAATCAAGTACAAAGAGTTTTAAATGCATTATTTTATAGAATGTTACTTGAATATGTTACATGTGTATATTACTTGATATATGATTTGCATGTATACTTGGGTTATATACTGATTCTTACTACACATGGAGATATATTTTTTTGCCTAGAAAGCCTAAAGGACGAAAGCTATATATATTTGATTTGTTGCATATTGCGGTTTTCAAGGAGCTATCATGAATATTGTTGGAACTATAAGAAAAGATGTATGGTGTCTCGCGTCAGTCACTTTTTATGCTACATGCCGAAGATAATAAGTGATAAAGTCAAATGTTTATTATGAGTTATCTTTGAAAGAGTCATTGAAGTTTGTTGGAACTATATAACTAATGAAATGTTTGATTTGTTCCAAAATATATCAACTGGATATATTAAACATATATTCCCGTTGTGAGCTTGAGCTGTTATATGTTATATATTATCTAGCCGATTTCTTTGGAATAAATAGAACAAATAATTATCCTTTTAAGGAACTCCAACGTGAATTTATTTAACGGTAATAAATTGGCATGTATAAATTGTGTCTTTGGAAGATCACACAACTCACGAATTTAATATTGCACTAATTACTGATATATCGAGCAAATTTATTCTATTGGTGCAAACCGTTGAGCAACTAAACAATTTATTTCTAATATCTTTGAGCTGGTATTTGCTAAGAAATTAATTATTTATCTTTTTGTGCTAATTGATCATTGCATATAGTTGAGCCTTTAATTGTTAAATTGATTATTCTTGCATTGATCATAGACCTCTATATTTGTATTGAAATTTCTGTTTTAGACTAAGTGTAGTCTAAAGGTGTTAATCCTAGTGGATTAGAGAAAAGGTTTACAAACAGGTTCAAGAAAGCAAAGGTGCTTGAAGAGTGCATAGGTGCACAAGGAGCAAGAGTGCTCAAGAAAAATTAATTGTTAATTAATCTTTGTAAGAATCTGTTTTGTAATCGGTGTTTATTTATAAAGATATAAATAAAGTGAGTCTCCAATACTAGTTGGTATTGCACGTGGACTAGACTATTATTATAAAGGGTAATAGTTGAACCACGTAAAAATTTTGGTGTTGATTTTACTGCTTGCTTTACTTTAATTACTCACGTAAGCTATTTAATTATCTTAATAATTAAAATTTGAATATTTGCATTATATAAAGATAATTCTTTAACACCAAGTATTTTATTTAAGTTATAAATTCAGCAGGATATTTAGTCAATTCAGTAGATTATATTAATTCAGCAAACTGAATTAATCAATATAGTAGCTTGAATTTAATAATTTGATCTAAAGTTTAAAATTTGGTTATAGATTGCTCCCACACTTATTCAATCCTTCTTTTAAGTGTGTCTAGTTAAATTTCATCATGAACATTAAAAAACCAAACAAAAAAAATTGAGAGTTCAGTAGTCATGTATGTGACACGGCGTGCAAAAGAAGAAAAGGTTGGAAATTCAAGTCTAAGAGGGGATGAAATTGTTTTAATCATAATTTTTAATTCAATGAGAATTACATAACCTATAATATATTAAATCGATATTATTTAAAATTTAAAAGAGGCTGAGAAAGATATGTTTGAGCCTTTCTAAGTTTTTATTAATTTCTTTTTTTCCCATAATTTTATTATTTTTTTCGTAATTAGTGTTTTCAACTTATTACTTAATATTTAAAGAATAATTTTAATTATTTTAGGGTTAACTTTCGTTATTCGGATTTTATCAATAATTAAATTGTGACTGTTTAGTTAACTTTTACTTTATTTTACAAATTTGTGCAACTGTAAAATTTATAAATTCAATTCATGTGATTGTTTCTAGGGACCAATTTCACATTTAACGTTAGATGATGGCACTATTCCAGCTAACATATATGTGGTCGTCCATTCAATTATTTGAGCTCTGAGATTAAATTTGGTCGGGACTTTATCACACCTCATACATGCGGCCAGTGCAACTCCTTACGGTTAGACCAATTACCAAATTGCCCCTAAATTGTTTTTCTTTTTCACCTTGGTCGCACCTCCTTTCTGCTGCCAGTCAAAACGCTGTCCATATTGACCTAATACCATAAAATTTAATAATAAATTATGAAACAATAAAACCAAACTAAATTATATATAATTAGTAAGTTATAAGTACTTATGAACTTATTAATTACTAAAAATAACTAATAGTTAGTGTTATAGAACCAAAATTCTTTTTATGGCCCTCCAAATTTTAATGTTTACACATTATTCTATAAAAAAATTCTATGAAAAATTCCTTTAATTATTTAATTATACAATAAATTTGAACTTTAAAAATATGTTTAGGATTTTACTTTACTTAATTTTGCACTCTAAATAACTAAATATTAGACGTATAGGAAAAAAATATTATGATTACATATATAATAATTAATTTTAACAAAATATATTAAATATTATAAAATATATTAATGATTAAACTTTAGTTACCAATTTTATTTCATATAGGAAACATTTTTAGTTAATTATGTTAAGAACAATTATGACTTATATATTAGTGATTAAAATTAGTTAATTTTTAAAACTAAAAGTCATAATGGCAACCTATTATTCTACAACAATTTTATTCCTAAATAAATATATATTAAAATATGAGAAAAATATTATGAGAAAATAATAATTAATATTAAAAAGCATAATATATATTACAAATATATTAATGATTAAAGTCCTTTATATACAAAATTTATTCCAGATATGAGATCTTTAGTTAATTAATGTTAAAAAAACTCAATTATATATTAGTTATTGAAATTTAGTTACCTTTTAAAACTAAAAATCATGATGGTAAATTTTTTACAACAATTATATATATTTCATATAGAATATCTTAAACATCAACTTTAGACTATTAGGTTCTACTGATTTTTGAAGTCTAAAATTATATATAAATTCAAAAGAATGAAAATAAAACTAAATATTAAATTTAAAAAGAAATATTAAACTTCAAATAACATAAAAAGAAACACATTGCTAACACTTAATTGTGAGTCTTTGATAATTATTTGCTTGAGCAAAGTTTGTAATCATTCTAATAGTAATAATAAATTAATTTGAAATTCAAAAAATATTTTATAATCATCATATATATTAAATAAAAAAAATAAAAAAATATTTATTTAAAATAAAATAATTCAAACCTAAATTTCATTAATTGGCAATCAATACTAGTATATAATATAAGTTGTTAATGCCTGATTTTGCACGCCTGACGAAATCACCCAAAAGGACATGTCAAAATAGCGCCAACGGTTGATGGAGTAATTGTTGTGAAATCAAACTCATGAAATACACTCGCATAAACGTAAATAAAGAAATATAAAATATGAACACAAGAATTTACGTGGAAACCCAATTGAGGAAAAACCACGGAGAGAGAGAGTAATCCACTATAATAATATTGGGAGTACAAGTTGTGTATTTATGTTGTATCTCTTGTGCCCTTCTTCCTCCAATCCCTTGCTTATTGTTGTATTTATATATAGGAGTAGGAGTCCTTTTCATAATCACCTTATAATTGCAATTAATAGCTAATAGATTCCTTCCCAAATTAAACCTCATTATCCCACCAAATAAGGAAATAGAATCTTACTTTAATAAGGACTCTCTAACTATCCAAATACTCACACTCCAACATTGCCCCCTGTCTCTTATTTACAAGGAATTGTAAATAACTTAAAATAAGAGAGTATACAAAAAGTCTCCTCGAGATTTTTATCATCGGGATTTATATTCGCAGGATTTTTATCCATGGGATTTTTATCCACGAGATTTTTATCCACGGAATTTTTATCCGCTGGATTTATATCCTCTAAATTTATATCCGCTGAATTTATATCCTCTGAATTTATATTCGCTGGATTTTTATCCGTAGAATGTTCATCCTTTCGGGAGATCAAAGCCTTTCCGAAGGACGTTTGGTATTATTGCTGCTTGGTCCGCCGCCGAATCACACTTGCGCCATTTTTAATCCCAACTAACTCGAAGATTGAAAACCGTGCATCATGTATAGCTGTGGGCTCCCACTTTTATTGGAAAGCAATTTTATAGGCATGTCACTGTTTAATATGCCGAATAGTTTCAAAATCAGACGAAACAACATGATAAAATCCCTCGCAGATGAGCATGTTGGCACATGTATAAGAATTGAATCCTTTAATTTTCTTCAGTCTCTACGCTGGCTAAATTCATTACTAGTGCAGTGACTCAGCACCAATTTATCATCACCTGGACCAAAGTGTTAATATTTAGATTTTACATGCATTATGTGAGTACTACCACTACATGCATAATATAAGTGAGAGAATATGTAAAGTTGTATCAATAATCAATTACGATCATGCTTCAATTGATATTGATATAATACATATATACACACGTACAAGTATTTATTTAATTTAATAAAAAAGAATCACTTATCTCCTTCGGTGAATCGGTGATTTTAAATTGACACTAGAACAAGTGTCTTGATTCCCACAGACGGCGCCAATGTTAACGCCTGATTTTGTACGCCTGATGAAATCACCCAAAAGGACAGGCCAAAATAGCTCCAACGGTTGATGGAGTAATTGTTATGAAATCAAACTCACGAAATACACTCACATAAACATAAATAAAGAAATATAAAGTATGAACACAAGAATTTACGTGGGAACCCAATTGGGAAAAAACCACGGAGAGAGAGAGTAATCCACTATAATAATATTGGGAGTACAAGATGTGTATTTTTGTTGTATCTCTTGTGTCCTTCCTACTCCAATCCATTGCTTATTGCTGTATTTATAGATGGGAGTATGAGTCCTTTTTAGAATCACATTATAACTACAATTAATGGCTAATAGATTCCTTCTCAAATTAAATCTCCTTATCCCACCAAATAAGAAAATACAATCTTACTTTAATAAGGACTCTCTCACTACTCAAATAATCACACTCCAACACTTCTTTTTTTTATATTTTTTAATACTCACGAGTTTAATTTCTTTAATTTTTGAGAAATGTAATTGATATATAATTTATAGAATTAACAAAAATACTTCTAAAATTTTGACACTTAATAGAGAATTAACAAAACATAATACAAATTTTAAAAAATAGCTCATGCCCGACATGGGTCGTAAGCTTGTAGGTAGAAAGACCTATCGACCATATAATACTAGTTTATTTGGTTGATACTATCTATTCTTATGCCGAACATGCCTGTGACTCCTAACCCCCAGTTATGTTCATTTAATCCCCCATCTTATCCATGAAAAATCTAAACAGAGATGATAGAATTCTTGATGAGTATAGAAGAGGATAGAGACCAAAATCAAGGTATATTGTAGAAATACCCATATTAGAATTATTATTTTTTAAATTTTTTTTAGAGAGATGTCTATACAATTATAAACAAATTATATTAAGAATCTATCAATAAAAATTATATTATACTTCTATGGAGTACGAGTACGAGTACGAGTAGAATGAATTATGTACTAATCTCAATAATCTTTAAATCTCTTAACATTAATGACATTCGAGGTCACGTCTCATACGTGAAAATACAAAACTCGCAATATTGAGGAAGTTATAAACATGGTAATTAAATTCGGACCGTCGGTTCTACCAATAAAAACCAAAATCGGTAGACACTCCGGTCCAATTTGAACAAAAAAACTATTTTTGGTCAAATTCGGTGACCCGACGGTTGGACCAGTCGACCTAGTATTCCGGTAACCAGGTCACCGGTTTTACCAGTTCCCTACCTCTCTCTTTTTTTGTGCGGCTAATTTAAGCCTTTGAATTTGATTGAAAGTATCATTGATTGAGTTTTGAGTTATGATCATACTTAATTTAATATCTCTCTTTTCATATAGATTTAGTATTTATTTTAATTGTATAAAGTAAATATTGTACAAATAGATTTAGTTTTTTTTATCGAATTCGATTGAATGTATCATAGAGATGTTTATTATTTGTGTTTGATTTTATCACTCTTGAGTCTTGAGTTTTGAGTTATGATCATGATGTAATATCTTTTTTATATATAGATTTAGTATTTATTTGAATTGTATAAAGTAAACATTGTACAAATAGGTTTAATTTTTTTCGTAGATAGATTGATTAATATATTTTACATATTTACTAAATATTATATATAATATATAATAATTAATATATTTAATAATTTATTATTTATTACATATTAATGACGTCACTGAGTCAATAACGGTCTCACCACTAGTTAGACCAACGACTCATCCACTCAGTAGCTTTTCTGGTTCGATGACCGGTTCAAATATGAAAATATTGGGGAAACTAATATCTCCATATGACTTTTTGCTAATTTAATTTCCATAAAATTTTACAAATGATAAAAACTATATCGTGTGAAAATATAATTTTTACAATCGTTATAAATCCCAAAATATAAGAAAAGTCTTTTTTTATGAAAAAATATCAAAAGTCGTCGCGTATTAAGAAGAAGAATGAAATGACAAAAAATTAATATCAATTTCCAAACATTGGTTATAAATCCCAAAATAGGAGAGAAAAGTCTTATAGAAAAGGGGAGAAAAAATACAAACTTATTATAAAATTGGTGAGAATCGAGTGTGGGACCATTAAAGCTTGATTGATCAGATATCATGTTCAAAGATATAATCTTAAAAGTAAATGGTGATATATTAGCGGAAGGCCATATCCAATACTTGTATTAGTAAAATGTAAAATTAAACCCCCAACCTATCTTATTGTGACAATATCATCCCTCAATTTTCATAATTATAAAACTCTAATTTTCAGATATATTGAGTTGTTCATTATAAACTTGTGTTATTAAAAATGGTCAATTCTCTCAGTTTAGAATAGTACAATTAAAGAAACTTAGGATTACTTTTTACTCATTCTTTTCTAAAATTAGAGATTTATTTCAAAACGACAACTTTTAAGAATAATTTTATATTCTCAAATGTACATGTGATAGTAATAAAGAATCTAGCAGTAGTACGTAAAATAAAAAATAAAATAAAAATCATAATTATTAGCATCTGGGATAAAAGGCAATCAAGGTTTTTTTTAAAATATAAATAGATTCATTATTATTACCCTTTTTTCCTTCTTTAATTTCTTCATGAGATCCAAACATTAGAGTAGATTTAGGCTTAAGAAACAAAATTATGCAATATCACATGCTTTATATGTATGTATATGTGAATAGTTAGAGCAAATTAAGTATTAGTAGAGAAAAAGAGGAAGCAAGCTTAGGTAGTATAATAAGAAAAAGGTGAATGATTTGTATTTGGACTTTTCCTATAAAAGAGTTCTTGTTTGGCTGGCCTAATCTACCCATTTATATTCCCGTTAATGTGGGAATCCCATACCTCACTGTATTAGCACATGACCCCTCTCCTTCTCTAACTCTCCCAACCCCACCATCCACCCTTAACTAACCAACTGTTTTCTTTCAATTTTCTCTCTCTCTCTCTCTCTCTCTCTCTCCTTCTCTATTATCTTAATCACTGATTCGGTTACCTACCCTCCAAACATGTCACATGTTCTTTCTTTTTATACCCCCTCTATATATATATATATATATATATATATATATATATATATATCTTAAATCACCTTTATCCAATTCATTAAAGAAGCTACGATGACGGACGATTTTCGGATTAAATACAACCCGTAAATCTATACTTTTTAATGACGAGATGACATATAAGCGTCGCTAAAAAGTATAGACGACGGTTATATGATGAAACCGTCAGAATATAAATCGTCGTTAAAGGAGGATGTCTTCGGGTGATGGATAAAACAAATATATATAAGATCGATATATATATATATATATATATATATATATATATATATATAAGTCACTAATATTAACTGGACAAAAAATATAAAGATATGTAATATTGTTAGAGCAAATTAATGGTAGAAAAATAAATATATAATTAGTAACATTTTTATAATTACTATAGCGATAAGTAAAACACTAAATGACACTTGTTATTCTTGCAATCAATAATTTTGTTGTGATAACATCAACCAGCTTATTTGACGACAGCAACATTTTAAACTTTCAACAATATTTATTAATCTAGTAACATAATTACTGTTCTAACATTATTAATGATTTATTTTATTGACAAGGACGTATTTGCCTAAATTAAAATAATAGACACGTCCCATACTTTTTACCTTTGCAAAAGGGGAAACACTATTTCTACATGCGTTTTTGATATTCATGAAAGTTGGATTTTCTCATATGAAAATATCGAAAAAATGAAAATAATCCATTTAATATACTTAACGACATAATATATATATATATATATATATATATATATATGTGAGAAAGGATCACGTGAAAATATTTAAAATACATGTAGATATTTCAGCTCCCATTTACTATCAACTTACATGCACACATGACATAATATATATATATATATAGGAGGAGACAGACTAACATATATGGACACACCAATAAGAGAGATGCTTAAATTCTAATTTTCTTCTATAAGTTTTTTAAATAGTTGAACCCATAAACATAAAATATATTCTTTATGTAGTTGGTAATTCTAGGTGGAGGAAGATCCGCCATTCTTTGTGGAACATAAGCACTATATACCACTAGTGTTAGATGCCTTGCACTTAATTAATCATTCAAAATCAAGTTTGGTAAGACCCATATTGTTTTCAAGGTTATAGAAATTAGAAGTTTTGAAAATATTCCCTCCCTTCTAAAGAGAAGAATTCTACTAGATGTTCTTTGAATTTTTCAGAACAAAATGTTGCTCCATTTTTAATGTGTTACAAGTATAATGTTATTTTAATATTTGAAGGCTATAATGGTGTTGGAGCATATTCTTTTGTTTGATACTACCAAAGACCAAAGGGAAATGAGTTCTTTTATGTGGACAAAAAAATTGGACAGAAAAATTGAGGGGTGAAAACACAAATAAATGAAATTTAAATTACACGCATGTCCAATTTTTCTTTCCACCAGAGTTTTTGAAGGGAAAAAAATGGAAATTAAAAGAAAAAACTTGAGGGTTGTAAATAAATAAATATTTAATTAATTGGACTTGTATTCATTGAGATGGTTTTGTCTATTTATATCCTTTATTTTATTTTATTTTATTTTATTTTGTCATTGGTAAAATAAAAACTAAAAATTGCTTGTTTTAAGCTTTAAATTAGTTGGATTAATGTCAACATCTTCAGGTTAAATATATGGTGTAATTTATCTGCACAATAATGTTGTTAAAAAAATAATCAAAAAAGACTTGCATGCAGCTAGAAAGCTGTTAATAGTTAGGTTTTGCTATTATATGATGTAGACATTTCCCTTAAATAACAACTGCTTGTACTTATCAATGAAGTTTTAAAAATATGGCAAAATGTTGGTATCGTTGGTTGGATTGGGTAGGTCAAAAGTGGTGAGAATCAAATTTCAATAAATCAAAATGGTTGTCAAAATCTATTCTAATTTCTAAATATAGCTATGTAAGAACAATTTTTAATATTGTCATATCAAAAATAATACTTCTTCCGTCCCATAATATATGATGTTTTAAAATTAAAAAAATGATTGTATAACATTAAATATAGTATTAATTATATAATTTTAGAATTTACACAACCGTATATTTATCTCATACTCTCTTTATTATCGTAATATTTTTCAATGAAGGATAATTTTGGAAAGATAATGGTTAATTATATATCCTAAATTATATAAAACGTCAAATAATTTGAAAAAAATAAAATCATCAAAAACGTCATATCTTATGGGACGGAGAAAGTATTACAAGAAATATTATACATTCAATAATATTTTTATAATTATTTTATCGACACTTAACATTTTAAATAATATTTATCAACTTTCTTGTTCTGGCAATAAGTCTTCTTAAGGATTCATATGATTAGACAACATTAAGCATTAGGCAAATAAACTCAACCTTTTAGGCTAGAAGATTGAATTAATCATGTTTTATCAATTACTAATTATTATTATTATTATTAATCCCCTCGTGCTTTTATTAATTAAGATTAAAATTAAGATTAAGATAGGGGGCATGGAGAAAAAGGTATATATGCTGCTGCCTTTTCTACACGAAAACTATTTGGAAAAAGCACTTTTATGATTTTATCAGAAAAATCTTTCAAAGTCAATCACTTGAAGCACACATTTAACTTAATCGGAATTCACACGGTTTGAAATAATAAAAGTGAGGATTATCATTACGCAACTCCTAATTCATTTCATAAATTATATATATTGGTGCATTGTATTATGTAAAACCCTAAAATATAAAAAGATTTTAGTTTAGAGGTGAACAAAAATAAGGTAAAAATAAACAATTAATATATACATGAACAATTTAATTTATATTATTAATACGATATTATGATGAAGCAGAGAACATGAAATTAATTAATATTAAATAAAGTTAGATTAATTTGTATGTCATATCTCAAACTTATTGTGCCTAGATTTTAATTATTCTCAAACATTAAAAAATAAAAAATATTGTTTCTTCTTTAATTTGTGTTTTATAATTACCATATATGACATTCTTTAGGTAAATCATATGTATTGATACATTTTATAACTCTATATTGATATTCATCATAATCATATACATAGTTTCTTCAATAAGAAAACCAATTTTAAAAGTAAAGTTTCTCCTATAAGTAATGTGACTAAATAGTCAATAAAATGATTAATTTCAAAATAAAATTGCTTTTATGCCACCAGGCCTTTTAGAAAATAATATTTATAATCTTGTTATAATTAATAATATTCATTTCTAAAACCGACCATGATTAATTGAACCTGACAGTGGCCATGTGACTTTCCTATATTTGCAAGGCTGTTAATTTCTCACCTAAGAAAAAAGATTGCTTCTTAAGCTAATTTAACATTATGGAAAATGATTTATATTTATATTGTATCTATATATATATATATATATATATATATATATATATATATATTCTTTTAATATTTGAAATTAAATTAAAAAAAATATATAAGATTTTACTAATATTGGAAAAGGCAATACATACTACACCTACATTAAACATTTATTGAATAAATATACTCGCTATTTTCTTAATTATAAGATCAATATTAACTTTGTTAAAGTCAATTTTAAATATTTTAAATTTAAAATTGACATAATTCATTTAAGTTTTGAAAATAATAAATCTTATAACTAGTATTTTTAGGTAGCTTATGATATTTAGAATTGTATTGACGTACATAAACTAAATAAATCCATCTTAATTTTGAATTTAAAAATATTTAAAATTAATTTTTAAATTAAAGTCAATATTAATTTTATAATTTAGGACTAAGTTCAAAAATTGTGTGTTTAGCCGGATAATTATTGAAAGTGATAGTAAGAGGATTATTGACCGTCTGATCAATAGTGATCGTCGGAATGAAACTTCTCATCTCAATTATATAGTTGAGGATTGTCGACTGATGAGTTGTGATTTTAATGATATTGTGTTTGATTACGTTGGGAGGGAAGGTAATCGAATAGTTCATGATTTTGCAAAACTCGCCAGATCAATGAATTTTCTTATACCCACTTTTTGGATGGAAGAAATTCATTTTAACATTATTCCCTTTGATACAAATCAATAAAAATTTCAGCTCGACTGTTTCTTCAAAAATAAATAAATAATGGACGGAGTTGGTGTTTTTCAATGGTTCTTAAAAAGAGAGCAATCAGTATTAAGTTAATTTTGATTAATGTCAAGCAATTTTTAAATTTATTGACAACGTCGATATCTATGATTGAGAGATGATTTTTCTTTCATTCAAGATGCTGATCAATTAATTAACTTATATTAATTTTGTGATAACCGAATCTCTCTTAAAACCCACCTTTTGATCAATTAATTAACTTTACATGCAATAATAATAATTAAATTGATTAACTTTTTATCCGGTAAAACCACAATGGATAAATCTCTTAAAACCCATTTTCTAAAAATAATCCTAGTTATAACTTGTACATGCAAAAATAATAATAATAATAATAATAATAATAAAATTGATTAACTTTTTATAATTTGTCTATTAAATATTGGTGTGCAAATTGATTAACTTTTTATAATTTGTACATGAAATTAGTTTCACCGCTCTATTTATAATTTGTCTATTAAATATTGGTGTGCAAATGGATTGATTACATTTGGTGGTAGGGGTAGGCATATTCTGATGGTAGGAGTAATAGAAAGTAATAAAAACATTAAATATCTAAAACCTAACAACTAGAGTACAGTTCTATTCATTTTCCCAACAGTCAACAACATCTGTAAAACCCACTTGTGCTTTTGCAATTACTACACAACTGCTGCTGCTGAACTCCTTTCTGAAACCCTAACTTCCAACACAAACACATCCGTGGGGCCACCGTCGTTGACAGAACTGGCAACGGCGGAGCCACCATCATGAACTGGCGCCGAACATTAGACTCGATCGAGTTTACGGATAACGAGGAATCATTAGTCTGAGTCCGTGAACTCGGGAGTCCTATCGATAACTCGAGGTCTAGAACTTGACTGTTTTGGAATTTGGCGAAATATTGTTGTTGTTGATGTTGCTGAGTTTCTTCAGTTGTGCTGCTACTGTAGTTTCCATCTTCCAGGGACTCCGTTTTGAGCTTGTATATGTTGTTTTCGGTGGGTATAATATTTGATGGAACAGTGTTTCTGAAGTCTAGAGACGTGGCGGTGATAGCGGTGGCAGCCGTGGCAGTGGCGTTTAGCGGCCGGTGAGTTTGCGGGTCGAGTCCACGGCTGATGAGTTTCCGTTTGATGTGGGTGTTCCAGTAGTTCTTGATTTCATTATCAGTCCTTCCGGGTAATCTTCCAGCTATCAAAGACCATCTATAAACAAAACAAACAATAGCTAAAAAAACATATATATATATATATATATATATATATATATGAAAATCTAAATGCAAAATATTTATTACTGGAAAATATTTATTAATGCTAAATAATTTTTCGTATTATTTTGACTTTGCAGTTGGATGCCGAAGAAATTTGAAGCGCAAACATTATTTTCCTTATTAAAATACAATAGAGTTTGGTATAGATGTGGACTTAAGTTAATAATGGTAAGTCGAAAGTGTAATATTATTACTGTACTTTCTTTGTTCTCTTATGCTACTACACGGCTTCCACACAGGTGTATGTAAACTTTGTGTATATATATATATATATATATAGAGAGAGAGAGAGAGAGAGAGAGCTAGAGAGAGAGAATTATTAAGGGTATATATATAGATATAGATATAGATATAGACATACTTGTTTCCCAGCAAACTGTGAAGCTTGATAATTAGCTCATCTTCTTCTTCTGTGAAATTCCCTCTCTTTAGGTCTGGCCGGAGGTAGTTTATCCACCGTAATCTGCAACTCTTCCCGCATCTCAATAATCCTAAAAAAAATACAAAATAAATAAATAAATTAAACATAGAAAGATGAGAAGTGGGAAGGTGATCCATAGCTGCGTCCGTCAAAGGAATTGATTAATAACAATTGTTACTTAACCAACCAGTGTTTGACGAATTGTTGGATGGATCCAGCCAATTCTGTTTATAGACTACGTACGTACATATATGTATGAATTTTATCAAACCTACCGGCGGACTTGGGGAGGGAACGCCAGCAGCCTTCGCCGTGAAGCCGGATATAGTTGATGAGGCGTTGATCTTCTTCTTTGGTCCAGGCGCCTTTGTTGGTATGAGCTTTCTCGCAGCAAGGTGAACGGCCCATCGTCGTCAATTTCTTCTAGCTCCTTAATTTTTCTCTGTAATATATATACAGCTTAAAGGAAGAGAGATATATAGAGAGAGTAAATGGATAAGCGGCCTTATGTGTACTGTTGTAGATTGTTGATGATATAGAGATAAGACTGAAAGAAAGCTGAGGAAGGAGAGAGAGAAGAGAGTTTTTAGAGAGGTCAGAGTTTTATTGAAAGAAGTGGGAAGAAAGAGAGAGAGATATAAGAAGGAAGTATGTGGAGAGGGGGAAGGTAAAAAGGAGGAGAGAGAAAGTGTTGAGAGTGGAGGGAGGAGAAATAAGGGAGAAACAGGGAGTGTAGCCAATAGACTCGGGATCATCTATTTTTCTTTTCTCTTTCATTTGTTATTGTAAATTTATATAAATAACAAGAAAAATTAAGAAGAAAAATATATATATATATATATATATATATATATTTAGATAGATATAGATAGATATTTGACCAAGTTAAGTTGGTAAGAAAGACGAGTGGTTACAGATAGGACTGGATTTGGTAGGTACCTCTACTTTTACGTGTCTTCTCTTCCCTCTCCTTTGTTTTCTCTCTCTTAGTTACTATTACTATAATTAATAGATCGGGCAATTTGACCATTTATGTTGAGAACATATGGTTAATTAAAATTATTTGAATATATTAGATTGATTAACTAATTTTTATATTATAAATTAATTTAGTTTTGAACTCATATTATTAATTATAAATATTTGTTAGAACTAGTTTAACTCATCTAATTATCTAAAATATTTATTACAAAATTTTAAAGGTATGTTATGAAAATTCCTAAGTTGATTAGACTTAGTTTTCATCTAATGAGATGTGAAAATAAACTTTAAAGACTTAATTTAATGTTAAATGTCAACTAAAAGAAAAGTATAAAGAAATATGAGACGAAGGTTAATTTAAGTAATGTTAACAAGTATCATACATCTAATGTGATATGATGTAAAGACAATGTTTAAGACTTAACTGAATGTTAAGTGTCAATTAAAGTGGAACATAACGGAAGGAAAAAGAAGTTTAACGTAATTAAACCGATTGAATAAAGAGATGTCTTAGCAAGACTTAAACACTTGAATGAATTTCGAGTATGACCTAAGAAGAAATATAATGAGATATAAGTTAAAAGTTAACACAATCAAATTGAACATTGTGTATCGATTAAAAGGACGAGTTATGGGATGTCGAGTAATTAAAGTTTATATAACAAACACTATGCGTTGCTATGTAACTAACAGTTGATGTGCATGATTATACAATTGTGTAGGGAATACATGCACGAAGTGTAGATAACTATAAACAATTAAGTTATAGTTGATAATCCAAGTCTTTCAGTTCCTATTTTGTTATATGAACTTGATAACTGTTAGTTGAATTATGTTATGCTATGAGAATGTTGAATTATGTATGTATTGCATATGAAATTTATATGTACTTTGAAAGTCAATTTATGGCTATATGTTTAAGAAGTTAATCTTTATACTTGTTATGTGAGAAGCATCATGCTTAATGAATTTAAATGATTATGATTAAACTGAGCATGATATTACGTGTTATATGATATATGAAAACTGTTGGAATTGCTGAGCTGTCGAACTCATTCTTGCAAATAACCATTTTTGCAGGTTAAGGATTCAAGGTAACATTACGTGTTACTTGATTAATAGAGATCAATAGTAACACCAGGAGATTGAGTATTTAGCTGGAGTTATTACTTTGAACCATGTTTAAGGTTCTAAAAGATGTACTTTATAGTTGCTTGTGATGTTTAACTCATGTAGAGTTGTAAAGCCGTACTATTCGATATATATAAAGGATATCGAATTGAGATGTAAAATTTTATAATGTAACTTTGATGAATCGAATCATAGAATAAATTTGATTCAAAGATATATAATTGATAAAAGTTGTGATTCAGGGAAATAAATAAAGAATATATAAAAGGTTTTAATTATTCCGCATATTTATTAAGTGTAACATCAAATACGATGTATAGATAGGAATGGTTAAAAACCGAGGTTGAGTTGTCTTATTAAAATTTTGGGGTCGTTATACAGATCCTGAAAATGGAAAGAATTAATATACTAATTAGTATCAAAGCAAAGTTGTATTCATTAATTTATGAATAAAGGTTATAAATAATCAGATGAAGGTTGGATCATATCGTAATGCACCAACTGGTCCAAGGTAACATATAACGCCTGAGAAATTCGGATCCTTTGTAAAAGTATTTGAAAGAATTAAATAATGAATAAAATAATATTATTTGTTATTATATGTGTTAATAATGTAAAACCCCAACTTTTTGAATAAAGATGAATTTTCTATAAATATTATTTTTGAATATTATAGAGTGAAATTGATATAATAGTTGTGGGTAATATTTATAAATTTTGCAAAGTACGCAAGTTGTTATATAATATTCGATTGGTCGGGGAATATTCGTTTTAACAGGAAATATTCGTACAACGGCACAATCATTGGTGGACCCCACAATGGAATTATTGTCGGATTGAGAAAACGACAAAAATATTTTATGAAAATAACGGCGGAAGTTTTATCGTTAATCTGTTGAAACACGGTGTTAAAGTAAAGAATGTCTGCGTGGTTGCATAAAGTACTACACCAGATTAATTATTGATGCTTAAGTGATAAGTCACTCGGTTTGTTGGTATTATTAATGTAATAATACGAAAATCTTTTTATATAAAAATGTAATACTTTTATAAAGTTATTCTATAAATAGAATATATTATATTCTATTATGTATAGTGTCGCATAAAGTCTACTGCGTAGTGATTTGCATAGTAAAATCTTTTTTTATATAAAAATGTAATACTTTTATAAAGCTATCTGCATTTTATTAGACAATAATTAGAATATATTATATTATGCATAAGTGTATGCATAGTGCTCAAGATAGTGTTTCAGATAGTAAAATCTTTTATAAAGTTATTCGTTTTATTAGATTATAAATAGAATATATTATATTTTATTTAAAAGATTTTGCTTTAAATATGGACCGTCAGATTAAAGTAAATCAATCTCGACCGTTCATGAGTTAGTTACTATGCATTCCATTTTTCTATAAATAGAAGCTCATTTATTCATTATTTTCTTACGAATTCACTGAAACTCTAGAGAGATAAACTATAGAGAGAAAGAAGAAAGTATTCTGCTACTTCACTACTTATATATCCAGTACTCTTCTTCTTAAGGTAGGGAATATTATTTGTTGTACTCGTAAAGGGTGTTATTCTTTCTTATTTATGAAGAGAACTGTTGTTATTCCATCTCTTATTATTCTCATTGGAATAACTCGTTACGCTCATGATCACCCTATACTTGGTGACATTCTTCTATTATTCATTGGAACATCTCATGCATGTGTTTTACACGGACCGGGTTCCATCTTATTATTATTCTGTTGGAACATCATGTTATACGTGTGTTTTACAGGACTGGTTCCATCTTTATTATTCTGTTGGAACATCTGCCGCTTGCAAATTTTGTCCGACTGGTTCCGTTATTATTATTCATTGGAATAAACTGTCTATGCAAAGTACCGCATGTACGTGGTGATTTCTTTTGTTATTCCATTCTTTATTATACTCGGTTGGTTAAAGTTTTGACTTCTATACTCCATGAAATTAGTAGAATATCCTTGATATTTTTGCACTTCATCCAAGATCTTTTCATGGAAATATTCTTCCGATCATTCTTGAATTTTACTCTACAAAACAAAGATCATGTTGACAATTTGGACGTTAATAATTCTTGGATAAAATAATTCTTGAACTTGTTTTATTGAATTCTTATATCATTGTCATCATCCTCATGTTTATATTTTGTTGAAAGTCATCTATGGCACTGTAGTGCATGCATAGATGGACTTGAGTATGATTATGACTGTGGATTATTCGGTGTAATCATGGTAGTAATATTACAAATGACGTGGTAAAAGTTCTCATTGTCCCGTAGTGCATTGATGGGACGATTGTTGGCATGATCATGACCATTAATGAATACACAAATATTCTTGGCCCGTAGTGCATGGATAATTGTGGTCGTGATCTGAAAAGAATATCCTTGGCCGTAGTAGTGCGAGGGTGATTCGATGATGTGAAATATTTATTAATTTGAGTCTCGGCGATAATGATGATGAAAAACCTTTTTAATCATAAAAGATAGTAGATTTTATTTTCTACTTGACTCTTTTAATGGATTGCTTGTTCATTGCAGTTAAACTTGATGTCTATTATATTTTATCGGTTTAACATTGTTGGAGACTAATGATAATTTATTTCGCATTATCTTAGTCATAATATTTCTTCTTTGGGCTAGTTGAGCTCACCTTTCCTTTCACTTATTCTTCGTGAAATGAGAATATAGCTGGGAAGAGTCGGGGAACGGAGTGATGGTCCAGAGGATATCATTAGTAGTCCTCACTATTCTGTGAAATAGTGTGATAATAATTGTAATGAAAACTCCTTTTGAGTTTGTATAATCTCTAGTAGATAATATTTGTATTCAAACTCACAGTTTATGTTTTGTCGTATTGTACACTACAGTTGTATTAATAAGTTGTATTTGAATTTTGTACCATGTATTTGGCAACCCAAGATGGGTGATGTATACCTAATTTTGGGGGCGTCACAAATAAGATGTATGTCGTTCTATAACCTAGAAATGTCAGAATATCGTACTATTCGAACCACGTGAAAGAATTAAAGTGTTTGAATTTCCAAGACGAAAATAAATATTTTCCGAGAAAGTTTACGAAAAACACTATTCACTATTTATCACTCGGGAATTATTTTTGAACTTCCGAGAAATACGTAACGTTAGAATATCGAGGCGAGATAGATTATGTAATAATAATCTAAGTATAGAAAATGCAATAATTCGCATGTGGACTTAATTGGGAGCTTTTGGAAATTAATGTCTAAGGAATGATTTTTGTGTAATCTTGTAGGGTGTGCAAATTCATTAAGCATTAAGGGACAAGCCCAAGTTGTAGAAATGATTAGCCAAGTGTGGATTAATGGGAAGCCCAAACCAAATGCATGCAAGGCCACAAGGATTAGAGTAATTAACTAAAACCAAGCCCAAAGGATGATCTAATGGGTAAAGCAATGATCCATGGTGCAACCCATGGGTGAACTTGGAGAGCAAGAACTTTATGTGAGGAGCAAGTGTTGTGTTGAGCAAGATTACTTAGTTGCTAAGTTGTGAATAGTAAGGAGGTGAAAGTTAAGGAGGTGGGATGCCATAAAGACCATTCTACCCTAACCTTGGATTGCCTATAAATAGAAAGTTCTCATTTCATTATTTGGTTGATTAATTTTCATCCAACAACTCTCTCTCAAAACAACTTATTTGTTAGAGCCCATAAGCACTTATAAGCCATTTCAACTTTTGTTAGATTTTGCAAAGTGAAGTGAAGTAATCATCAAAGGTAAATGATCTTGTCTTCTTCATCTCTATCATGGTAGGTTGATAAGAGAAGTGTAATCTAATGAACTTAGATGTTAAGAGCATAGGAGAAGTTGATAAGCAATGGACCTAAGCCGAATAAGTCATATGGAAATGAAAAATCATGTATTAAGAAATTGTTGTTATGAACTTATAAATAAGTTGTAACCAAATTGGAATATAAGTTATTGTAATACATAAGTTGAGATGTCTAGATAATGGAATGAATGTGTTTAGAATGTTAAACAAATCACAAGTAATAACGTTTCGCCAGAATTTACACAATTGGACGATAATCGTCGAATTCGTGAAATTCTCGGAATGGAAGTCGTATTTTGTGTTTGAAGTCGTAAACGTTGGTTTGCGATGGAGACAAGTCATATGTGGCATTATAGAGTTGCGGACTCGAAAATGACCTGATTCTGACTTAGAACGAAGAAATGAGCGTTGAACGTTCACGAACGTTTATCGTTTTCGTTAAAAATGGACTAATAGGTGAAATTTTAGCAAACGAAGTAAAATAGATAAAATTCTTGCATGAAAACATAGAGTACGTGATTTGTGAACCGTAGGCTCTTGAACGAACCAATTCGGACTTATAACGAAGAAGTTACGAGTCCGGAAATCTCACAAAATAAAAAGTCTGTGAAAATTTTCTGGTGCACAAAAGTGCCATGCATTTGGCTGACCCAAGGCCATTTATCCCCACGCCATAGCACTTGAAGCTTGGAAAGCAAAGCCATAACCTTCGGAGAGTCGTGGCCAGTACACCGAGTCTGGGTTCTAGACAACAATAGGTGACGCTGCAGCGCGACACCAAGTGTAAAAGTCGGCGCCGCAACGCCAGCCTCAAGACCAAGACAATAATGAATGTTTACATATAGAGCATGTTTAATAATTGATAAGCAATTAAATGAAGATCTTAATGAAACATTGTTAAGACATAATTAAGTCTTAAGCATGAACACTTAGAGTTAAGTTAAGTCAATTACTTATGAATGTGAGAATGACGTAATGGAAAGTCGGAACCTATAATAACAAATCTAATACGTATTTAGATTGAGAAGAAGGGTAAGATTCTTTAAGAACCATGTGTAATCATTCTTGAACTAATGTACTATATGATGTTACCAATTACTGTATAGACCTTAAAGACCTAAAGTGCACGTGTTATAAACCGTAGCAGATGATAAAGGCAAGTACTCTAACCCTTGTTCCAGTTCGATCTGGACAAGTCTTTGTGATTCATGTATTCTTCGCATTAGTTAGCATCTGAGGAATGTCAAAGCCAATCTTTTCGGCTAGACGTATGTTATGTTATTCTATTAAGTGTTGATAAGGATTTACCAAACTAATATTGTTGTGGTTTTCAAAAGTAGATTGAGTATGCTAAAATGTTTTGTCGTCAAACGACAGGCACGTGAGGTTGCCACAACTTAAACGTATACACGTTTAATGAATGTAGTGTTGATCAACATAGAGTACTATAGGTTGATCACCCAGACGTGTTTCGTAAGCTATCTGGGACTTACTGAGACTTCGATGGGGATGTCCTTTTCAAAGTACTTATGAAATGGTTACGATCTTGAACAGGAATTAATGTTTTCTTGAATATTGTTGTTGTAAAACGTTTTGAATGAAAAAAAGAAGTGTTATTTTGAATTATCAATAGTACTTCGTAACTATTGTTCAGTTATTGAAAATATACGATTCCTATGTTTTAAGCATGCTATTTACCTAGAATTGTTGTACTTGCTGAGCTAGTTAGGCTCATTCTTGCTTGAACCATATGAATACAGCTAAGACTGAATGGACCGATGGATCCGGCAAGGATAAAGGGAACGCAAAGGCGAACCCGTAGTTGCATATGTAATAGTATAGGTTTTGTAAGAAATATTATTGATATTATGACAAAGACAATGTATTGGTTATAAAGAATCTAGGGAATGTAAATATTCTTTTGATATATATATAAGACATATCCGTTCTTTTGAGGAATTTCAATTGAATGTTTATGTGAACTGTAGCACCGTGTAGCACCATCTGTCGGGTTGGAAGATACCCGGATTTGGGGGCCTCACATAACAGGTACATGGATTTTGGGGCATTACATCTCCTCACTAGTGCCAACACGTTGAGCACGTTTCATCCGTTTCAAGAAAATTTTTGCAGCACCTCCTCATGGTGTCCAAGTACACGAAATATACTAAAATAACTTAATCTAAGTATGCACTCGAAGAACATATAGAGATAACATGCGAAAATTTTTCTAAACAAAAAAATGTATTGTTTAGTATTGACACCGGCCTAAGTGAGAGACATAACATCCAGTAACAGTCCCAAACTGAGGACTATTCGACATTCACTCCTAATGAGTGAATGTCAAACGGGTTTCTAAGTTCCAAAGTATAGTACATATATGATCCTTTCATTAACTTGTAAATATGTTAACCGCCTTATTTAAGCTGACAAAGGGTTGTTCGACAGTAGTTGCAAAGTGCAGAAACAACTTAATTGGCATCTGCATGGTATTATGTAACTTATCACCCAACTCATTTTGAAGAAAGCATTAGCGGCCTTAGTTTTCTTCACAATCCATCCCTCAACCTCTTTTTGGGACATTTATAAGTTATCTTTATCCACTTAATCCCCCTACTTAAACGTATTACAATTGTTATCCTTTTAAAACAAAAGGCTAATAAATTACAATGAACTATATACGAATGAGCAAAGTTGAGCAACTAATTTACCGGTAAATTCTAGAACTTGAGATTAGGATTGTTGGATGTTCCAAAGGTCTTGAGCAGACAACTAATACTGCAAAGAGGGCAAAGAACGGAAGATGGAGAATACTCAAAGCCATCGCGTCACATAAAGAGTTTCCTTGTACCCATAAAATATGGAGACGAGTTAGAGGCACTACGGTCTTAAGTTTAAGCCTTTTGAACAACGTGAGGGAACAAATATTTTTTCCCCTTTAATTTTCACTTGATTATTTTTTCCCTCGCAGTCATATAGTAATTTATGTAAATTTGTTTGTAGAATAAAGAACTTAACAAAAATGGAGAATATCACCTGCATATTCAGCTTCACATTGCGGACCTGCACAATTTTGTTTTATATAAAAAAAAGTGTTGGATCGGCCTGGCCTATCCTACAAGCCTCAACATGTCATATTTTCGTACGAGAAGCCTAACCTGACCTGACAGACCCAAAGTCAAGGCCTGACCTAGCCTGATCTGGTCAACAAACAGGCCTAAGCCGGACCAAACCAGGTCAACCTATTGTGCATCTCTACATGTCTACATAGGGTCCTTTAAATAAGTATACAACTATTAGAAAAATATTACAAGAATAGTGCACCAATTAAATAATTATAGTAATAATGCAATAATATATAATAATATCAATAATAGTGCAATCCACGTCAAATAAACCAAATCAACTGAAATACAAACACCTTAATTCAAGGAGAAAACTGCTCCACTATTGACGTCAGTTACCTACTAAAAAACACATTCAAAAATCAATGCAAAAAACGATTGCTCCATATGAGAACAATCCGAAAGCTTTTACAGATAATCATCATCTTCAACTAATTATTCATCTTCAAGATCGGATCAATCGAAAAAGAAGCAGAAACATACATACAAAAGAAGACTAATCAAAAAACACAGAGAACGAAATACAGAGTTTCAAAAAATCGACATGCACAAACCGATCAAAGGTTTCCGAAACTGAAAGAACAGATTTAAACAGAGATTGAAAACTGAATCTGGAAAGAGAATACAAAGGTACGAATCAGTTAATCTATATTTTGAAATCATTTTTTGTTACCTACGAATTCAACTGAGATTTTATTTTTTATGACAATTACAAAAAACAAAACAGAATAGTTTGTTAATATGAATTCCTATGGTTACTACGAATTCCTATATTGATTAACTTTCTTAAGTTTTTCACATTTAAAATGGTCACAGATTAAGAATACTGAATGTTTTGAATGGTCATTAATATGTTTTATATTATGGTTACTAAATAGTTATAAATTAGTTCTTTGTTTTATTATGTATTTAGTTGCTGAATAATATTTATTTGATTGCTTTATAATTTTTATATGAGTTCTACTGATTTTTTTATATTAATGGTTACTCATCAAATACATTGGTTACCTTCCTGAAACTGTCGATTATTGTGTAATGTTGTCTTGGTTACACTATAACATTATACTGTCTAATGATGTATTGGTTACTGTCTAATGATGTCTTGGTTACTTTGTAACATTAAATTGGTTACTGACTAATGCTGACTTGATTACTGTGTAACATTATAATGATTACTCATTAGTGCTTACCTGGTTACTGTATTAATCTAATTATACATATACTTATGTTTTTTTATATTAATGGTTACTTGTTAGCTACATTGGTTAAATTCTTACAACATTAAGTCTTTAGTTGGTAACAATGAAGTTATATACTGGTGGGTTTTTACTATAAAAATGCAATAGAGAATGTGTTTATCTTGTGGCTACTAAATAAATGTGTTGGTTACTGTTTAAATTCACAGATTTCTATTAGTATATATTGTATCAATAATATTAGCGACTGTATGAAATAAATATTCAATTATTCTTTGTTGTTCAATACAATTTTGATACGCATACAAAGTTTTGGGGACTTTCATATAAAGATTTGCTTACCTTGTTTTAAGTGTTCAATATTTGGCAAATCATCTTCACGACATTATACTATAGTTTTTGAATATGGAAGGATTGAAAACATTGCTTTACAGTAACAGAGATACCAATAACGTATATTTTGGTTACTGAATAATGTTAATTTAGTAATCAATAAAATAGCTTTTTTAATTCCAGTAACCAAATACTATTTGTTACAAATACATATTTTTGAAGCATTTATATAAAAATTTGGCAGCATTCAATGTAAATATTTGGATTCCTTGTTTTTATTGTTTAATATTTAGTATTTCATTTGCAGTGCATTATAAATTGTGATTTGATTGAAAACAAACTGAAAGCAGTTTAATGCATAATAGTTGATACTAGATATGACTACTTTGGTTACTGAAAAAAGTTGCTTTAGTATCTAAATAGTGAATATAAATTATATCAGTTACAAAATAGTTTTTGAAACATTAACAGACATATTTCGTTACGCATACAAAGTTTTGGGAACATTCATATAAAGATTTGGCTACTAATTGCATTATTGTGTGAATGTTACTGTTTCAGTATTCGGACCATGTATATGCTTCCAATTGTAGTTTACTTCAACGGAACGTGGACCGACAGTAGCCAATATCAAAATTTTGAAGTTACCGGCCTGCTAGTCCCTTTAAATTGTTCATTCAAAGAAATTCACAACTTGATATGTACTGCATTAAATCTAGACCACAACACAACGGAATTGGCAATCAAATTTCAAATTAAAAGCAACATTCCTCCCATCAAGGTGACAAATGAAGCCACCTTAAGATTCTATATGGAAGTTAGTAGAAATTTAGATGAACATGACAAGTTTCCACTAATTATAGAATCTGAACACAGCATTGAAGGGACTACAAACTTACATAACGTGATAAATGAAGAAGAATATATAGTGCAAGAAGAAACGCCAATGAGATTGACACAATGGAATTCTGAATTTGTTTCGTTGGCAACACAAGAAGACCAAATTGGATCACAATATGTTGAGCAGCTGGCAATTGAAGTTATTGACAAAGAAAAAGTCAGAAACCAGAACATAGCAAACACTGGAGAATAATGTGATGAGGTCATTTCAGATCCGAATAAGTTTGAAGTCAAAATAGATCAAACTTAAAAAGATAAGAAAGTTCTTTCACAGGCAATAAGGCTACATTCCATAAGGCAAAACAGACAACACAAGGTTGAAAGAACAAGTGGTCGAGATTTTGTTCTGGTATGCATAGACAATGGAAATTGCAAATGGAAACTAAGAGCATCAAAGTTTCGAAAAACAACTATGTTCAAGGTAAGAGAATTTAATGATGTACACACTTGTTTGTCCAACATACTGCTTGGAGATCACAGACAAACAAACAGTGAGATGGTTAGTGAGTGCATAAAGCATAAACTAACTAACTTCAAGAAAATTTACATACCTACCGACATTGTGGAAGACATGATGACGGAGTATAATGTGTCCATCTCCTACCAAAAAGCATGGAGATCAAGGGAAAAAGCAATGGAAAAAGTAAGAAGAAATCCACACGACTACACTCTAATCCCTTCTTGGTTGCACATGTTGCAAAAAACAAATCCAGGTAACAATTGAAAACTATTTATTAAAATTTTCAAATATTTTGGTTACTCAAATTAGGAAATTTAGATACTTACAAACACACGTATGGCTACTACCTATTTTAAATGAAATAAAACTAAATATGATTTTTGCAGCAGACAAAAATCTACATGAAATGAAACTATTAAATAGCATTTTAGATACCATCTGAACACTATGAAAAACATTAAAATATAAGTAATTATATAGCATAAGTAATACACATAGTAATCCTAACTACAAATTTAGACAATATTTATTACATATAATTACATTAACCTTACTTTAAAATTCATTTCAGGATCAATCACATCCTTGGAGTTGGAAAAAAGTGGTCGCTTCAAATATCTCTTCTTCGCAATAGGAGCATCCATTGAGGCATGACAGCATTGTTTCCCAATCATTGTAGTTGATGGGACATTCATACAGTCAACCTACGGGGGTACACTGCTCATAGCAAGCACGCAAGATGCAAACAGGAACATCATACCTATTGCTTTTGCAGTTGTTGACAATGAAAATGAATCATCATGGAGATGGTTTTTCATCAATTTGAGAAATGCTTGTGGTGTTAGAGAAGGACAATCATCGCTTCGCATGCATATGAAGCAATTATCAATGGACTTAACTGTGTGTTCCCTGATGTCATGCACGGTTCATGCACATACCATATTTTGAAGAATATAAAAAACAGATTCAAAAAGAAAGGAGAAGAGATAAAAAAAGCATACAACGCAGCTTGTAGGGCTTACACTATAGAAGAATTCAACATACATATGGCTGAACTTGATGCGATTGATACTAGAATAAGGACATATCTGGAGGAAGAAGTTAAGCTAGAAAAGTGCACGAGGCTCCATGGAACTGTAAACAGGTATTCAACAATGACTTCAAACACCTAACAATGCAATCAAGGGAATCAGAGATCTTCCAGTTGCGTCAGTGATTGAATGCCTACGTTGTATGGTTCAAAGGTGGTATTTCACAAACAAACAATCAGCAACATCAACTTTCACAAACCTTTCCACAACAGCTGAGAGAAGATTGCAAGATAATATCAACGAGTCAAAGAAACTTAAGGTTAGACATAAAACCCATAAAATTTTACTGCATATCTTAGAAAAAAATAGCATTAACATTTATATAAAACCACAATATATATTTTTGGTTACCAATATAAATTGTATAAAATTTACCAACAAAGTACATATGACTTAAATTATACCATATGTTCAAAAAAAAAAAAAGTAATTATTATACATACTAAATAAATTATTAAATTGTTTTGTAGGTTGAGACATCGAATCTAGTGATTTTTCTTTATTTACGATGTAACCAAACAATTTATCGTGGATATGGGACAAAAGACATGCACATGCCGTAAATTTCAATACCATGAGATGCCATGCTCACACGCTGCTGCTGTTATTAGCAAAAGGAATATGAGCTATTATGATTTTTGCTCGAAATACTATTCAAAAAAATCTTTGGTAGAAACATATTCAACTTCCATCATGCCGTTGGATGACAAAGAGAATTGGGATGTTCCAGACGATATTAAAAACATATGTGTCAAACCACCAAATACAAGAAGACCGGCTGGACGACCAAAGATTGGAAGATACAAGCATGTGTCTGAAAATACAGTTCAGAATAAATGCAGGCGATGCCAAGAAAAAGGACACAACAAAAAAACATGCAAAAATCAACCAATTTTGAGGCCAAAAACGTTATAATATACTTCAGCATCAAAAAAATTGTAATAGGCTCCATGATATTTTCTTAGGTTGCTCAATATACATTCATATTGTAATCATTTTATTGATTAAATAAAACAAAATTTATGTTGTACAATATTAAAATGTGTTTATTTTCAATAATTTAATTTTAACAATAAAATAATTCTAACTTCAAATAAAATAATACAAAACAAATATATTTAAGTATATTTTGGTTACTACCTAAAACTAAAATAGTTACCTGAAAATAAAATTTTGGCTACCAACTGTACCTTGTATAAAACGTATGCAAATACAAACATTAATAAAATAATTTTTAATTAATATAAATGTTTGGTAAACCACAAATATCATTTATTATAAACAATATATGTTGTTTTTGAACCAACAAAATATATAAAAAAAACAAAATGTAATGTGTAAACTGTGATATAATTTCTCAGAATGGTTGATTCCCTATTTTTGAAATGTGTTTATTTTCATTAATTTCTTTTAAAAAACAAGTAATACTCACTTCAAATAAAATGACATATAACATACATATTTATGTATATTTTGGTTACTACCTAAACGTAAAATAGTTACCTGTAAATGAAATTTTTGCTACCAACTGAACCATGTAAAAAACATATTCAATTACAAACATTAATAGAGTAATTTATAATTAATATAAATGTTTGGAAAACCACAAATACTGTTTATTATAAACAATATATGTTGTTTGTGAACCAACACAACCATAACAAAAAGAACATAGTGTAATGTGTAAACTGTGATATAATTTCCTGTAATGGATGATTCCCTGTTTTGAAATGTGTTTATTTTCATTAATTTCTTTTAAAAAACAAGTAATACTAACTTCAAATAAATTGACATATAACATACATATTTATGTATATTTTGGTTACTACCTAAACGTAAAATAGTTACCTGTAAATGAAATTTTGGCTACCAACTGTACCTTGTAAAAAACATATGCAATTACAAACATTAATAGAGTAATTTTTAATCTGGCAACTAATCTAACAAATTGAATTTTAAATGTGTACATAAGTACAACTATTTGCCCACCCCCAAAAAATGATGATCATAACAGGAAACAACATTATTAATTTTTAAATGTTTTTTACAATATATTATTAATACTAATTGGATACCAATACCAATTCAAATATATACCTTAATATTTAAATTTAGCAACTCACTGTACCATAAATAAAAATGTTAACAATAATATTTACGAAAATAAAATACAAAACAGAAAACAACAATGTGAGCCAACAAAACATACTCATACTTCCAATATCTCGAGATTGATACATCATTCAATCATCAGAATAATTACAAAACAATCCACAACCAATAACCATATCAAATCAGAATAATTACATAACATTTCCACAACAAATAAACATATCAAATAGTATCAAATAGACAAAAAAAAATAACAAGATGCATAAGCATACTAGTCTTCACTCTAGAATCTTCCCGGATATTCGAGTGATTCATATCCACCTACATGTTTGTTCCTCGCATGATTAAACAAGTTGACACATAATTCCCTGCGGTATTGAAGGATCGGAAATGGTTTTGGCATTTCAGAAATCATCTGATGAAGGAAATGTTCCGCAAAACAAATTGTAAACATTCCGCAATCGCTGAAAAAATAATAAAGATATAAAACAAATCAAAACAAACTTCATGATATATGCAAAACTGAAAATATAAAAACAATGTAAACTTACCCTTCAATTTGTTCCGGAAGACCCTCGAGAAATTCGAGATCAATGATATCATGTTCTCCTTTGTTGCGGTATGGAACACTATTGAAATCAATATCAGATCTATTCTTCCAAAACCCGCAACTAGACAAAATTATGGGAAGAATAAAGATGTACGGCTCACACATATCCATAATATTTGTGCACATTACATTCTTGTCTGGTTGTAGAGAATTAAAAACCACTAATACTCTGCGATGCACATCAAAAACCAGCAAAAACCAATGACTAGGAGCTAACATGTGAATGGGAAACATGACAAAATCAACCGAAACCCACGGTGTGTTGACTTCCATAAGAAAGCCATGAATATACTCAGCTATATCACCAGAGCCCAACAACAGATTCTTATCACAATTTCTCGAACAATATTTCCCATATAAATTGGTCAACTTGATATGGAACCAACAATCTGTTGTTGTAACCCTTATTTGGATTGTGTTCGAGTGTGCCAGCTTGGCCATTGAATGTAATACAAACATATATTGATGTCTTTGAACAAAAATTAAAAACAAAATAACAATCGAGTTAAACAAAGGAAAATAAAATAATATCATAACATAATAAGAACAATAAATATTCATATAGTAACCAATATGATTATATAAGGTAACCGAAACTAACAAACATAGATTCAAAGGTAATAAAAAAACTCACATCATCATCAAGCCACTGCACTGGGGTCTTAAGCTTGTAAAACCACATTTTTGAAGCTATTGACACAGACCCAAATCTGAATGAAGGCTCAATTTTGTCATTATTACCCGGAAACTTTTCAATCCTTCAAAACAATAACATATTGGAAATATAAAAGAAATGATTTTATATCCTATTAAAAAACATAATGTAAATATATTAAACTCCAATATACATACCTCTTCCTGTTATTTAATCCAATCTTAAACCACTGCTCAAAAAGAACATCTTCATCTTTAGAAGGAATACACATGAGATATCCGAAATCTTCGATGCACACATGCGTAATTGACTAACATCCACATCTGAAGAGGTTGAACCAGCTGAACCGAACTTTGAAGTAAAAGGACTCTTCAAAACAGCACTCTTCGCAACCATGCGAACAGGCCTGCTAATTGGTTTTGCTGCAGATTTCTCAACTTCAGCACAATGAATTAAATCCTGAGTTGTTAACTCCATCTCATCAAGTATCGACATGTCTGATTCTTCAAATTTATTACCCTATAATGTTTTACAATACATGACACAAAAAACAAGGTCAATAGCAAATTAAAAATACAAAACTTCTTATCAATATAAACATAAATACTATGTCAAACTAACTAATACAACAAATGAAGAAAGTTGCTGATAAAAAAATAACAAACCTCAATGCACGTAAAAACAACAATTTCTTTTCCACTAGATTGACTTAAAATATCAAAACTAGGAAGGTCATTGATCTTTTCAAATTTTGTTAAAAAAATACAATTTATAAATATAACATGTTAAAAAAAATAACATTTTTAAAAAAATGTTTAACCTTTTCATCCTCAAAATGATTCTGAACCCCTCTAGGCGTATAAATAACAATCTCTTTCCCATCAAAATTTAAACCGACATTCTTGCACTCAATCATAAACAAAAACAGAAAAAAAATAAGCATTTAATTATTAACCATGAAAAATAAAATGAAGAACTAAAATAAATGTAAACCTTTCAGATCATCTTCTTCAAAACCGATTACGATCAACAACACCACCAACATTATGATCAACACTTCCTTTAACATTACCACCATCATCAACATTTCTCATCATCATCATCATCATCATCATCATCATCATCATCATCATCAACACCAACATCATTATCATCATCATCGTTATTATCATCATCATCATCATCATCATCTTCAACGACATTAACATTTCTATGTTTGGTATAACTAGACTGACCATATAAATACTTTCTAATCATCTTCTTTACATCCCTGCAAATCTGAATTTGAAACACTTGCAGTTTATCTTTTAAATCAACACCCAAATTCTTGATATCTTTTTTCACCTCGATCACCTTACCTTCCAAAGGTTTAACCCGTGCATCAATAACTTTTTCCATATCAGAAATAGAAAACCCAATATCTTTAAACTTCCTCGATGATTCAACTTTCAAATCAGAAATTTTGCCTCCGATATCATTTCCATTAAAAAAATGAAAACCACCTAACCCCAATCGAACCTTTTCATCCTCCGTAGGAACAATATTCTGAATGATCAACTGAAACATAATAATAACAACAAATATACCATGTCAAAAACATTAAATATAAAACATAAACAAAAGAGTACACAAAAAAAAACAGTAACCAATATCATATATAAAAGGAAACCAAATATAATGCAAATAGAAACCAACATACCTGACCAGATCCAAAAACAAGGTCATTCAATTTCTCATTCTTGGGAGGCTTTCCTAACTCCCTCCATCTAAATAATCTCAACTCTGCAACATGGTCATCAACACAAAAGCCTCTGACTTTCAAAGTAGGTATTGTTTCAAACAAAAAAAACTTGAAACACATAAGGTAAACCATTAAGTTTGTAAGATTTACAATAACTATCCCTATAAAAATTGTAAATCACCCCACCGTGCTTATCCTTCCTTACATGACCCTTAACTGCAATGGATAAAGAATTCTTTGTTTGTTGAAACGCATATTTACCCCATGGATAACTTTCAATATCCCCATAAGACAAAAAGTTAAACAAAGTTTCATCAGCATAGTTGTCAGAAACAGAAGCTAGAATGAAATTGAAAACCAATAAAATAATGGACATCCTAATCGCCATCATCATCATCATCAAAACTACGCTCCTATATATCCTCCCGATAAGTAGAAGCAAGTTACAACTTCATCACCAAAAACTTCTCCACCAACAAATTTTGAATCCCTTAAAACCAAAGAATGTCTCCATTTCCTTGCCAATTCAAACCAGAAATCAAACAAAATTCAGGCAATCCAAACCTTACCCTTCCCTCACCAAATAGAAACCACAACTCCCCATCATCCCTTTGATAAACTTCCCTAATCAAAGCCTGATGAATAATCTGGGAAAACATCTGTGGTTGTCCAAACTCTAAAATTTTTTCAAAACATGTCAACTTAAACTTATTCAATTGTACCTCAGACAATTTGTTCTTGATAATATTAGGAACCTCCATATCACACCAATAAATAACTTTTGCTGAAAAGTTCCGATTACGCTCCTCATAAAATAGATCCCAAATCTGAAAATGCAAAAACTTACATTAAAAACACATTAACCAAAATAAAAAACAACTTTAAAACTTTAAACAAATAACTATTAAATGAACAATATCAATGATAACCAAAATAATTTCAGCAATTGATCATAAACCAAATTAATTAGACTAAATAAATATACAAGTATAAACAATCATCAATCTCCAAGTCTATTGAAATAAAATACATGTTAACAACTATGATATCAGAGTTTCAAGCATTACAATATTGGTCACCAAAAATAAATTAACAAGATACCAAAGATAATATAAATCTTTATAATGACAATGTAATGAAATGAAGTAACCAAAATTAATCTAATAGTATCTCGAGACTCAAATAGAATGAAAACAATGATTTAAACAAGAACAATTTCAACATTCCTTAAAAAACACAAACTCAAATGAAATATAATACAATTAAACAACTATTACAAAAATCAATCTCCGCATATATAAACGAAGGTAACTAAAAACAATTAGCAAGTTACTACTATTGAAATAAAATACATGTTAACAAGTATGATGTCAACAGGTTTCAATCATTTCAATATTGGTAACAAAAATAAAATAACAAGTTACCAAAGATAATATAAATCTAAATAATAATAAAGAATGTATCAGTATTAACCAAAAATAAATTTAATAGTATATGAGAATCAAATAGAATCAAAACAATGATTTAAACAATAACAATTTGAACAATCCTTAAAACAGCAAAAACTCTAATGTAATATAATACATTTTTACAACTATTACAAAAATCAGTTTCCAAACATAAAGACTAAGGTAACCAAACAACCACTATCAAGTTACTAAATAAAATAACAACCTGTATGATAACATAAAGGAAATTTATGAACCAACCGAAAATATACTTGTATCAGACACTAAAATATGAATGAAAACAAAAATTTTAACAACAACAAATTGAACAAAACTTAAAACATAAAAAAATGTGTTTCAGAAAATAAACTCCGAATGGAAACAATGATTTTATCAAACAACAACTTCAACATCAATAATACTACTGAACAACAAAAACAACAACAACATAGACCAAAAACACCACCATGCATAAAAGAAAAACACAAAAAACAAAAACAACTAAAAAAATGTATATTCTTAAAAAAAAATTAACAAACCTTCAAATGTTTCTGTCGTGGAACCATTTTCCGGCTATGATCCTCCACTTTATCTTCTTTGACAACTTTTTCAGCAGAACCTTCAAAATCTGAATCAATATACACCAATGGTTTAGCCTTCTTCTTCGTATGTCTACCAATATTCTTATCATCAACATCTGATTTCAACAATAACTTCTTCCCCTGTTTAGAAGAATTTGGACTACTATGCTTCACCGTTAGAGATAACTTTGAATCTTCCAAATGATAATCATCTGATACTCTTTTCCTCTTCCTATCAGGTTTCTTAACCCTCATTCCCTCCATACTCTTCTTCGTAGAGACCATCACGAAAAAAGAGAGGAAGAAATCAAAAAATGCAGTACAACAAATAGGAACAAACCAAAAAACTTAAAAATAACACGATCTAAAGCAAAATACGACAAACACGAAGTGAAGACCAAACGCCGACAACAAAAATCAACCAGAAAAAACGATAGACACAGAGAAGAAGATGAATAAGGGTTTACTTAGTTACAAAAACACCAAATAAGGGTTTCCAAAAGAAAAGAGACGACATAGGGAACAAAATTTTTTTAAAATGAACACAATCCCAAAAAAAAACGCGAATTCAGTTTTTTTTTAAAAAAATAACTGAAATGCCATCTCATCAGGAATTTAAAACACGTACTATAATTAAAGGAAGCATATATATATACTAAAAATGAAAATAAAATTTTAAAGACATTAATTGTGTAAATATTTAATGAGTGCACTATTGTTGTAAATATGTTTTAAAATGTAATAAATATGGATTTATCCATTATCAAAAACAAAAGTTATTAATAATAATATAATATGTAGGATGGACAAAAATAAAACTTATCTAATAATAATATACTCTTCTTTATTCTAATTTTTTTAATTTACATATAAATATACTAAAGTCATGATTTATTTATTCGTGGTAGGGAGCACTAACAATAAAAAAAAAAATTACCACATAAAAAATAAATAAATAAAAATGGTAATACGTCCTAATCCTTCTTCCCTAACCCTAAAACCCTCCTTTCAAAAGAACGAAAACCCCTGCATAAATTTCTGTCAGATACACAAAACCCTTGTCCTTCCCGCCCACTATGTCTCTCTTCTCCCTCTGATTTTCTCTCTCTAGGTTATCTTCTCAGCGTGAAAAAAACAAAAAGACAAAAGAAATAGAGGGGTAACTGTGAAATGCTTGAAAATTATGCAGAAATTGTTGCGTATAAGCCCTTCAGGTCCCCCTTCCCTCCAATATAACACTACCCACAACTTACTCTCTCCTCTAGGGTTTAACTTTAACCCCAAAATTTTCTCCCTAGGGTTTAAGAACCACGGGAAGAAGAATCCTTTGCTGTTTCCTTTTTCTACTTCGACCCGGTTGGTGATGGCCGCCGCTTTGCACTTCCGCCCCTCTGCAGGTGGCTCAGCGGCTGTTACGGCCGCTGCCGCCGCAATTTCGAGAAAACCCACTTCCGTTGATGGTGGTAGATGTAGGATTTGCAGGTGTTCGATGGAAAGTGGCGTGCCGTCGAGGGCTTGGGTTGCGGTGAAGGAGAGCCGAAGAGGGTTGCGTACGGTGGGGTTTCATACGGATGCCGGGGCTAGCGAGAACGGGTTTTCGGTGGCGGCAAAGAGTTTTGAAGGGGGTGGTGAGATTGTAGATGATTTGGAGGAGAAGCCAACTGTGAGGTTGAATAGGAGGCAGAGGAGTAGTGGTTTGAGTGGTGGGAATGCTGCTTCTGTGGCCGGGTTACTGCCAGGGAATCCTGATTTGTTGACAATACCTGGCGTGGGGCCGAGGAATTTGAAGAAACTGGTGGAGAAGGGAATAGGGGGTGTTGCAGAGCTCAAACAAATCTACAAAGATAAGGTATATATCTATATATATGTATTAGTATGTTGTGCATACTAGTATTTGAGTATGAAGTGGCAATTAGTTTTTGTTGGATAATGGAAATGAATACAATAAGAAGAGAAATAGACTCAATAGACTCAAGAAAGCAAAGGCAAGGTAACTGAACTAGTGTCGTTGAATGTGGTAGATTTTTTCTTGTACTTCAGAATATGCTTTTGATGAATACATATATTTGGTATTGACATGTCACACAGTATGCTAGATTCGATAAAAACATGTCATTCTGTCATAATGAGGACTTTTGGTCTTTCTGCAGTTTTTTGGGAAATCCAGTGAGAAAATGGTCGAGTTCTTACAGGGTTCAGTTGGAATAATTCACAAGAATCATGCTGAGAGTATAACTACTTACATAAAAGAGAGTGTGGATGAAGATTTAAAGGAGGATACTTCCAATTTGGATGTGAAGCCAAGCCCAAAAAAACGGCTAACCTTCTGTGTAGAAGGGAATATCAGTGTTGGAAAATCAACTTTCCTGCAGAGAATAGCTAACGAAACTCTTGAGCTACAGGATCTTGTGGAGATTGTTCCTGAGCCTATCAACAAGTGGCAAGATGTTGGACCGGATCACTTCAATATATTGGATGCTTTTTATGCTGAGCCCGAAAGGTATGCATATACCTTCCAAAATTACGTGTTCGTCACAAGACTTATGCAAGAGAAAGAGTCCTCTGGTGGAATAAAGCCCCTCAGATTGATGGAGAGAAGTGTTTTCAGTGATAGGATGGTATGCACCCAAGCTATTTAATTTTTGTTTTATCATATTTTAGAATTTCCCACATTTAATCTTGTTTTTAAGTCATTAGATATCTTATTTTAATACAAAATAGCTGCTTATTTACAGAATATGAAAACCTGATCAGCATTTAATCAGGACTGAAAATAAGGCTAACCTTTCCATTTTCTTTTTGTGTTGATCTCCATTTCTTACAAGAGAAATGTCTCTATTTAGAATTACATGGCTAATTTGTGTTTATTTCCTTGTTACTTAAAAGGTCTTTGTGCGAGCCGTTCATGAAGCAAAATGGATGAATGAAATGGAAATTAGCATATATGACTCTTGGTTTGATCCAGTCGTTTCATCTTTGCCTGGGCTTATTCCTGATGCCTTTATATATCTTAGAGCTAGCCCTGACACTTGCCACAAGAGAATGATGCTACGAAAGAGAGCAGAGGAAGGAGGTGTAAGCCTCGATTATCTTCGTGGCTTACATGAAAAGCATGAGAGTTGGCTTTTCCCATCCCAAACTGGAAATTACGGGGTATTATCTGTAAGTAAGCTGCCCTTTCATGTCGACTGCTCTTTGCCTGCCGACATAAGGGACCGTGTGTTTTATTTAGAGGGTGAACATATGCATTCAAGCATTCAAAAGGTACTTTCCTTTCATTCCCTCTTCCTAAATTCAATACATATGTTTTTGATTTTTGTTTTACATATTTTGTTTTTGTTATTTTGCTGAGCAGGTTCCTGCTTTGGTTCTCGACTGTGAGCCCAACATTGATTTTAACAAGGATATTGAAGCAAAGCGGCAGTATGATAACTTCCACTTTTGATGCTTGGTTGTTTTATGTTGTTTGCTTATTTTGCATGATCCTATGTTTAATTGTGGCCCTCGGCATTACCGGAGTAAAACTTTGCTAGAAATCTTGCAAGCAGTATCATCACAATATTCTATCTCGAAACTGATTTTATATTTATCTAATTATCTGGTATGTTGTGAAGCGAGTGTGATGTGAGATGCATGTGAAAGAAGCTATGAGTCTGGCATCGAAGTTGAGGCCTGGACAGTTTCATCTATCAGTTTTGGCTTTGCCAAGTTATCCCTTCCTCATTCTAATCTGATTTTATTGTAGTACATTACTGATGAAATTTTTCAATCCTCCAAGAAACCATGTCGTGGTGATTTATTAGATTTTACCAAATTAGTAGGAAGCATTTAAGAATTAAATTTTATCTTTGAAACAATATTGTACTACAGAAACATAGTATCCTTGGTAAGGTGGTAAATATGTAGATCTTAAGCTGTGTCATTTCATTTTCTTTATTGTACAAGTGCTCGTAATGTTGTGTGATGTCAGAGTACCCATTCATGGAAAATGCAAAATTTATGACTATTGAGAATTAATTTATACTGCTTGTTGAGTAATTTGCTTCCTCTATGAATTTTTATTTGAACAATGAGTGGCTCAAGTGGACTTCCATTTGCTGAAACTTGGTTTCTTAATTGAATTTTACTTAAAACACTATTGGTAGTTGAGCCCTGCTCCATAAGTTTCTAATACACGAAAAGTCTAGCGTATGCTTGTTTGACTGCCTTCTTTTTTGCAACCCTCCCTACCATGCCTTTTCTTCACTAGTAAACAATATTGTTTCATATTTTGTTGTATTAATTTTTGTTTTTTGCTAATTATTTGTTACATATGGATGCATATATGAATTTAGTTTTATTCAATTACAATTTACCTTTTGTGAAGGTATGCTCGCCAAGTTGCAGATTTCTTTGAATTTGTGAAGAAAAAGAAGGAAGTTTCAGTTGGTGAAGCAGCAGCAGCTACAGCTACAGCGGCAAAGAGTAGCCAGACACCTGTACTAATGCCCCATCAAGGCAGACTCTGGATGCCCAACGGGAAGCCTTTTCCAGATTCGGCACTCAATTCCTTGGATTTCAGACGAGCAATGTCATTCATGTCTGGTTAACGTTTCTTTCTTTAATGCTCCTATTTGCTAATCCTTGGAGATCTCCGTCCGATGTTCAACTCTGGCTATGCGGCTAGTGTCCTCTTGTATAAAGAATGTTTTTACCCTGGACCTTGGTTATGTAGAGTAAGCTATGCTTTTCATGAATATGCTTGTATTATGCTGTTTAAAGTAGATTGAAGATTGGTTTCTTTGAAGGTTTAAAGAGCTTTTTTGATTTATTTTTATCTCACAGAGGAGAGGATCTACAAGCTAAGCACCAATCAAACATTTTTATTAGTGGTAATGAGCTTTCACTCAATAACTAAGATGTTTATTAGTATGTCTATTAGGAAAAAGCACAAGGATCTTATACTGTGGAGGGGATTATGTCTAATTTTTAACTTTAAAAAATTATTGAAACTGTGATTTTGTTGAGCTGAGAATAACAGTACTTTTTAAAAAAAGAAATTTCAAAATTATTTCTATTTATATATAATAGAAAATGATATTATTACAAACGTCCTTATTATCATCTTGAAGGTAAAATAATCTAAAATAAAATGCAGTTAAAAAAAAGTGGTCTGAAATAATCAGGAAAAAGCAGCTTCTAGCATGATTATTGTTTTCCTTTTAAACAACCAAAGTCACTTGAATCAAAAACTATGTGGACATAGAATTTGGACATAAAAATTAAATATGGGTGTATTTGAATTTTATTTATTTGTATTTTGACTCTAATGGTGGGTAAAAATATAAATAAATGAAATTCAAATACATTCGTGTTCAATTTTCATGTCCACCTAGAAGAGCTCCACTTAAATTTGTTCTATAATGCCCAAACAAACATATTTGAATTAATGTGGGTTAAATTCACTATTCCCACTATACTCGATCACGGTTTATAAATATATCATTGATTATTGTTTTCCTTTAAACAACCAAAGTCACTTAAATCAAAAACTCTATGTAGACGTGGAATTTGAACATGAAAATTGGACATGAGTGTATTAAAATTTTATATATTTGTATTTTGACCCCAATGGTGGTTAAAAATATAAATAAATGAAATTCAAATATATTCATGTCCAATTTTTATATCCACCTAGAAGAACTCCACTTAAATTTGTTCTATAATGCCCAAACAAACATATCTGAATTAATGTGGGTTAAATTCACTATTCTCACTATACTCGATCACAATTTATAAATATATCATTGGACTGAAAATTTTAACAATAATTGTAAATATTTGTCAAATCGTTACAAAATCTGTTAAATGAGTTGACTTTTAACAGAAACCTATTACATCAGAAAAGGATGACCCCACATCCAAGTTCAAGTCACTTATTTTACGTGCGTTCATCTTAGTCATTACCACGTTGGTACAACATTTGGTCGACCAAAAGGTTACATTCTCAGACAAGGAAATTGAAGGCGCGAACCCTACCATGTCAAAGAGAGAGAAAAACATGTGAACTGCAAAAATCTGCAAATTATCCTTGAAAATCTTTTTGGCGAATTCTTTTTAGTGTGAATTTTTTCAAGCAGGTATGTTAGATTTTTTTGATTAAATTGATTCTGGACATGGGTGAGTAACATGATGATTAAATTAGGGCTTTTTAATCACTTGTTGCTATCTTGTGGGTCTTTATGTTATCTCCATGTTTCTTGACTTTATACATCCGACATGTGGTCCATGGGAGTTGATTTTTACGATTGTTGTCTTTATTCTCTTATTTAATTACTATTCCCCCACACGTTGTCTGTATACATAGGGAAGCATATGGAAAGTAATGATATTTTGTTAATCTATATTCCCCACTGCTGTTGTTGGTAAATAAATAATAATTTTTTTTGTATTTTTTATGTTTTCACATAATGAGTGGAATTTGTCACCTACATGATTATTATGGGGACAAATTTGTTCATCAACCTAAATATGAATACAGTGAGGTAAGATTGAAGGTTATCCTTGATGTTGATTTCATGTGCATAAGTTCGATTAAGTCATTGATTGTAGCTTTAGATTATAATAAAAGTAAGGTTTATTTTAAGAATAATGGTCAAACTAGTGAAAATTGTTTTAGATTGGTGCATGATGATGGCAGTATTAGAGACATGATAAATGTCTCTATTTTGGTGTGATTGAAATGTATGTTGATTATGTACTTGTGAATGAAGGAGTTCTGAATGAAGAACCTGCTGTAAATGAACAACATGTGATTAATGAACAAGGGAAGTGCTAGTGCAAGATAATTTGCAGAAGTCTAAGAGAAATAAGAAGAAGGAGAGTAAGAATAGTAAGAGGAGTTGGTAAAAAGAGAGTAAGAATAGTAAGAGGAGTAAGAAGAATGAGACTAAGAATACTCGGAGGAGGAAGAGTAATAAAATTAAAATGAATAAGAAAACAAATAAAATAATTGTGTTTACACTTTTAAAAACAAGTTGGCAAATAACAAGTGTGACGCCCTCAAAATAGGTATACACAACTCATTCTAAGTCGCCAGATACACAGTACAGAATTCAAATACAAACTTCATTTATACAACTATTGAATTGTCATGCAAAATACGACAACACATAAGCTGTGAGTTTTAATACAATATTGTCTCTTAGACAGTATTCAAACTCAAATTATTACAATGACATATAAAATACATCAGCAAATATTTTAAGACCCCAAAGAAGAACGAGAAGATTACTATCATGTTCATTCTAATGAGGTGCACTTTTCACGCTTTCAAAGTCGGGTTCTCATCACCCTATTGTTGTTCACCAAAATCAATTATTAAGTGACGTATAATATACGACACACCCCTATTAGGTTCTCAATACAATTATATATTGCATGTCATGCAATTTTATAATGTATTAGGAAACTTCCACAGTCTCGGACCATCACATTATTCCCCTATTATCCCCGCTCGACCCAACTACACTCTTGATACCTGAAAAAAATTGTGAAGCAAAAGGGTGAGCACAAATAGCCCAGTAAAAAATATTATGACTAAGATAATTAATTTATCAATAGTCTTCATCAGTAATAAATCAAAGATTTAGAACATATGGTAGATGATAAAAGTTTTCAACCATAATTGCAGTGGAATCAACAATCCATTAGAAGAGTCGAGTAGAACATAATGTCCGCTATCTCCTCCAAATTAAAAGTCCATCGTTAATATTTCATTCCTGTAATACTCATCAATAGTTCTTTGTTGTACCCAAGACAAAGAGAACTTTCATCACATGTTTTCATCTGAACCACTAAAGATTATAGTTAAATTCACAATTCATATTTATAATCATGTAAATCAACAGTTTCTCCTTGCCACAAAGGGTTAATAGAACGTTTACTCAATATCCTTACCCCAAACACTAAAGATATTCAAATATAATAACAATGATCATACCAATCAGTTGTCTATCTTTGCACTACGAGCCAAATATATTCAACTATAAAACCAATGGTCATGATCATACCAATAAATTGTCTGTCAGTGCACTACGGCCAAAGACATTCAACTGTAAAACCAATGATCATGATCCTACTAAACACATCATCGAATTATTCATGCACTACGAGCCAAGGATATTCGTTAGTATCACCAGTGGTCATATGATTATGTCATCAACCTGTCCATCTTTGCACTACGGGCCAAAGCTATCAATCAACAGTTCATCTTTGCACGTAAGCCAAAGATATACAATTGTAAAACCAATAATCAGCAGTCCATCTTTGCACGTAAGCCAAAGATATACAACTATAAAACTAATAATCAACCGTCCATCTTTGCACGTAAGCCAAATATATACAACTATAAAACCAATAATCAACAGTCCATCTATGCACTACGGGCCAGAGATGACTTTCGTTACAATATAAACATGAGGATGATGACAATGATATAAACATTAAATTAAATGAGATCAAGAATAAATATTAAATATTTATAATTCAATTTATCCAGAGTTTAAGAATGTTCAAATTGTCAACATGATAACTGCTTTGTACAGTAAAATTCAAGAATCATATTCATGTATCAAAATAATTTGGACATAAAAGAAATCAATTTTTGTCATGAATAGTACCCCGGGTGAATACTTCATGAATAGTACCCCGTAAATAGTACTCCGGCATGAAAAGATCAAAATTTAACAAGAATGTTCAGAAAAATATTCTTGTGAAACGATACTAAATGAAGCGCAAATTTCAAGGATATTCTACTAATTTCAAGGAGTATAGAAGCAATACTTATCAATATAAGTGTAGAATTAGGAATATGAAACGAAATAATATTACTTATATATTACAGAGTATGGAAGAAAATATTATTTCATACGAATATTTAACAAAAATAATATCCCTTACAACTGTTAAACAAAAATAAAATTTCTTACGAATATTGAACGAAGATAATATTTCTTACGAATATTGAACAAAAATAATATTCCTTACGAATATTGAACGAAAATAAAATTTCTTATAAATACGAAAAATAATATCGTAAGCGAATATTAAATAAATAATACCCCTTACCTTAAAAAGGGAGTACTTCTGGCTGGTATAGCGGATATATTCTTGAAGAAAAATTTGCACTATTTTTTACACTCAAAGTTTCCTTAACTCAAAAGAAATACGCTCAATATAATATAAGAAGAATTCTCTGATTCTGGTGTGATTTTCAATTCTAAACTAAGGTGGTGTTTGATAAAATTGAGTGTTAAGATCTGAATAGTTTAGACATCTAAATAATGTAGAGGGACTGTTTAAAATTGTATCTGAATGAAGAAATGTTGTTGGATAATTAATTTTTTCAAAATGTCTAAATAACAGTATTTTACCATTTTAGCCTTGTAAACTATTTAATCAAAACTTGTTAAAAATCCACTCCTTAATTTGTAAATCATCACAAATAATTCTGTTATTTCTTTTCTGAGTTTTATCTTTCTACCCTCTTCTCCTTGAAAAGTCCTATAAATCTCACCGCCCAATTCCATCGACGTCGTCGTGAACCACCGCCATCAAGAATGGGATCAGGCAGCTTCTAGCCACTAGATGAGTTCAATCAAACACATCACCCATGAATACCATATATCCTTGTATAACTAAATCCAAAAAAGAGAAATTTTCGATGATAGAACTGACAAAGATGGCGAAAAACACAGTTAAAGCCATTTGAACTAAGGCAAACATATCTAACAAAAACACCCATAACTGATTAATAGAGGGGATAAGGTAATAAACACGTAAAAAATCAGCAGGGAAAACCACCATGACTTCCGTCCACAAAATCAGTTATGGGGAAAACACAAATCTTCAAACCCTTAACTACCCAGATCCGAAATTGCACCATAGATGTCGGCCAATCTAGATAGTGAAGATTTAAAACTCAAAATCAATAAATCAGTTTCTAAGCAATAACAATCAAATCTGATAAATTGGAGCATAACCCCAAGATGCAAAAAAAATAGAACAATAACGATTACAATCCAATTGATCCAACACCACCACAGACCAACACCAGCCACTGTCCATGAACCCATAACAAACCTTGCTAGAGATGGTGAATTTCAACTTGTAGATCAAAAAAGTTGGTGATGAATTGTGGATTGTGTATTTTATTAGAGGGATATAAGAGAGATTTTATAATATTGAAGGGGTTATTTTTGTCTAAAAAAATATAAACTCATTCAGATGTGTCTCTGAATGGTTTAGAATTATATTTCTCTCTTACCAATTAAGAGGCATTAAGAAGCAATTTTTTTTTACCAAACAAGTTTAACCTCTGACCGAATCAGAGACACCTCTATTAAGAGGTATTCATATGTAATCAAATACAACCTAAGCATCCTATTTATAGGAGAATGACATGATACTATTTTGACGCACAGTAGAAAAGGTTCACGGGTAACGATTCTGCTAAAATTTTCGTTGAAAATTTAATTTTCACTATGCAGCACTATGTAATAAAATATTCTACTAAAACAAAAATTTTAAATAAAATAAAATATATTCTATTTATAATATAATAAAATGAATAACTTTATAAAAAGTATTATGTTTAATATAAAAAGTTTTTTATTTTATTACTATTATAATAATAATAAAAACAAAATTTATATAATATATATATACGTATATATATATATATATATATATATATATATATGGATCGCATCCATGGCAACCGATTGCTGGGAGTGTGACGCCCCCAAAATAGGTATACATCACCTATTCTGAGTTGTCAAATACATGGTACAGAAACAAATACAACTTCATTAAACTGTGAGTTTAAATATAAATAGAGAGTATAAAAACTCAAAAGGAGTCCTCATTACAATTATTGATACACTATTTTAAAAATAGTGAGGATTTGCTAAAACAACTTTCTAGAACCATCACCGCACTCGACTAGTTCTGCTATGTTCTCACCTCCACGAGAAGAAAAATGGAACAAAGGGTGAGCTCAACTAGCCCAAAGAAAGAATATTATGACTAAGATAAATACAACAAATTATTATTAGTCTTCAACGGGGAATAATCGATAAAATATAATAGACAACAAGTTTTAGATCAACAACTGCGCAAATAAAAAACAACAATCCATTAGAAGAGTCAAGTAGAGAAAGAATTCTACTATCTTCTAAGATTTAAAAGTCCGTCATCAATATTTTATCCCGTAACATCAATCAATATACATCTTGAATCAAATATTCATCTTTGCACTCTGAAGCCAAAGATATTCATTTCATATCACCGGTTGGTCATGTTCATCTCAACACTGCTCATCTTTGCACTACGGCCAAAGATATTCATTAGGTAATCATTCATCTTTTTACTAGGGCCAAATATATTCATTTGTATCATAATTTAGGACCGAGGATGATGAAAAATATTTTAAAAGAAAACGAATCCGGTGAGATAATAGATCAAATATTAAGGATTAAGTATACGGTTTATCCAAGTTCAATAATATTTCAAAATAACCAATTTTGAAGCGTAATTCAAAAATAATGATCAAAACATGGATACAATCAAAGATAGTAACCATAATAGACAACTTGGATAAAAAAAGAAAAAATTTCATTTTTAGGTGAATAGTGGCGATTCGTGAATAGTCTCAGTATCACGTGAATAGTAAACCCGAACACACAAAAGTTCCAAATTTGATAAAAAGTTCATACCAATATTTCGGCATAATGATATTGAAGAAAATATCATTTAAGAAGAAGAAGATAATATCTCTTACCTCAAAATATCAAGTCTTACGATCGGAATATATAAGTATAAAGGTCAAGAAAACTTGCCTTCGATTAATAGAGACTCACAAAGTATCTAAATACTCACAAAATAAACTCAATAATCTAGAGAGAGAAAGAAAGAAAACTTGTTTCTGGTGTGATTTTCAATTCTAACTTAGCCCTCTATTTATAGGAAAATGTTAGCACGCCGAAGCAGACTTAACCTGCAACCTGATGGCTTTACCTGCTACTATTCCCACCCACCACATTTGAATAAAAATCTCAGCACATTTCTTCACCTACCAAGAGTGGGGCCCACCAATTCTAGAATTTTTCACCAAAATGATTTATAACCTGATTTCCGAATCAGCCACCTCTTAAAATTCATAACAGATCATACGCTCATTTTTAACGGTTCAAAATTTGTGGACATATAATCAACTTATATATATATAACATATCCAAAAATTACAACGATCCAACTATTCGGATTAAAAATTATAACTCCCATAATATATCTCAAAAAATCTTTGGTTTGATTTTTAATACCTCCAATCAAACAAAATACTAATAAAACACCTCAACATTAATTCCTTCATTTATAACCACATAAATAAATCCATCATTTATATCCACATAAAATAAATATTTTCTTATCATATGAATCAATGATTAATTATTCACAAATAATATTACAGAATCACATTTATGACAATCAGGCTGTTCCCAGGAAAGGGGGGGCTTTCCAATAAGAATTTCTTCTTACTGACGCGCAATTAGGTGACCAAACCTCTCATTGAAAGAACTTTCTAGACATTGCCAATAATGCTATCTAATAATATTATTCAAATAATATGAATTATTGATCTGATAATGGGAAATACTGTGCAGGGACAATTATTGAAACAACAATAATATAAAATATCAACGCAACAATTATTGAATCAATAAAATAAAATATTGAACAGTAACTACTGTAACAATTATTGAGTAGTGCCTTCTTACGTAAGGATCAATAAGTCATCAATACTGTGCATCACACATTACATCGTATTTTAACCACGGGTATTCCAACGGTGTTAATAAAGAATAACTACGCCGTTATTTATAAAAACTCAAACTTGTCGTTTTCTTCATCCAACAATTATTCTGTTATGGGGCCCATAAATGACTGCGCCGTCGTACGAATATTCCCCGACAACAAGAATATTCCACGACCAAATGAATATTCCCCGACAACAATGATTATTTTATAACCACTTGCATATTTTGCAAAATTTGCACATTTCACCCATAACCAGAGAATTATATCAAATTAATACCTTATTATTCACAATAATAATTAGAGGAAATTCGATTTTATTTATAATAAGTTGGGGTCTTACAGGGAGCAACCCAAAAAGTCATGGCACAACAACTTGTAGCGGCTGAGACAATTAAAAAAGGACATGTCCCATTTTATTTGTCCCAGCTGCTACAAGGTGTAGCGGCTTGTCACTATTCATATTAGTTTGTAATATTATTAATACTATTATATTAATATTTTGTAATATTAGTATTTATAATATTTATATTTATAATATTAATATTAATAATTGTGACGCCCCCAAAATAGGTATACATCACCCATCTTGAGTCGCCAAATACATGGTACAGAATTTAAATACAAACTTCTTTGATACAGTACGACAAAACGTAGCTGAGAGTTTCAACACGGATAATGTCTCGTAGAGAGTATACAAACTCAAATAAAGTCCTCATTGCAATTATTATCACACTATTTCACATAATAGTGAGGACTACTATAGCCACCTATCTGGACCGTTACTCCGTTTCCCGACTAGTCCCAGCTATATTCTCATTTCCTGAAAAGAACAATGAAATCAAAGGGTGAGCTCAACTAGCCCAGTAAGAAATATTATAACTAAGATAATACAGGATAAATTATCGTTAGCCTTTAATAGTGTTAAACTGATAAAATATAATAAACATCAAGTTTAACTGCAGCGGAACAAGCAATCCATTAGAAGAGTCAAGAGTAGAGCATGATATCTACTATCTTCTATGATTTAAAAAGTTTATCATCAATTTTATCGCTGAGACTCAGCTAAATAAATAATCCACATCACTGAATTATCCATGCACTACGGGCCAATGATATTCATTATTATCACCAATGGTCATGATCATACTAACAATTGTCCATCAATGCACTACGGGCCAATGAGGACTTTTACCACATCATTTGTAACATTTTGGGTCATGATTATACCGAACGATCCCTGGCCATAATCATACCAATCAACAGTCCATCTATGCACTACGACCAAAGATGACTTTCATTATATTATAAGCATGAGGACGAAGACAATGATATAAGAATTCAATTAAATGAGAGCAAGGATAAATTTTAAATATTTATAATTCAATTTATCCAGAATTCAATAATGTCCAAATTGTCAACATGATACTGCTTTGTGGAGTAAAATTCAAGAATAATATTGTATTAAAAATAATTTGGACAGAAAAGAAATTAATTTTTGTCATGAATAGTACCCCATGAATAGTACTTCGTGAATAGTACTCCGACATGAAAAGATTAAACTTTAACAAGAATGTTCAGAAAAATATCATTGTGAAACGATACTAGATGAAGCGCAAATTTCAAGGATATTCTACTAATTTCATGGAGTATAGAAGCAATACTTATCAACATAAGTGTAGAATTAAGAATATGAAACGAAATAATATTACTTACATACTACAGAGTATAGAAGAAAATATTATTTCTTACGAATATTGAACAAGAATAATATCACTTACGAATACGAAAGAAAAAATATCCCTTACCTTAGTAGAAAATTGGCTACTGAAATAGTGTAGTAACAGAATACCCTTCTTCTTTCTCTCTGATTCTCTCTCTATAGAATTCTCTTGTGAGTTGTAGTGAATTGGTGAGAATGAAAGAAGAATTAAGCTTCTATTTATAGAAGATTTCTAGCTTAGCCCTCGTGAATGTGAAAAGGCAAGTGGGCTTGAATTTAGTGATGTGAAAAGAAAAGTGGTGTGACGCTTGTAGTGTCAAACAACAAGTGGTTTGACGCCTATAATGTGAAACAACAAGTGGTTCGACGCCTGTAATGTGAAACGACAATTGGTTCGACGCATGTAATGTGAAACGATAATTGGTTCGACGCCTGTAATGTGAAACGACAATTGGTTCAACGCCTGTAATGTGAAACGATAATTGGTTCGACACCTGTAATGTGAAACGACAATTGGTTCGACGCCTGTAATATGAAACGGCAAGTGGTTTGACATCTGGTAAATGCAATTACTATTGACGAAAGTGACTCTAAGATGATGACATATGGGCCCCCATAAAATAAACCAAACATACCACATATAACAGACTTCTTATTTATAACAAGGATTGAATAAATATTACCACAAATTATTTTATCTTCAATCAACACATATTTAATCTTTCAACAATTATTCATCATTAATATTATAACTCACAATATTTAACAACCAAATCATTCCCAGGAAAGAGGGGACTTTTCGATAAGGATTTCTCCCTATTGGCGCGCAATTAAGTGACCAAACTTTTCCTCGACAGAACTTTTGAGACATCGTCAATATTGCAAATAATAATATGACTTTGTCGTCTCAATTATTGATTTAATAATATAAAATACTATGCAGATGATACTGTGATAATAATTGAATCAATAATATGAGATACTATGCAGCAATTACTGTAGCAATAATTGAGTATAACTGAGTGACTTCTTACGTAAGTATCAATAATCAATACCGTGTGCTACTATGCAACCACGCGTATTACTGTACTTTTACCACCGAGTATTTCAACAGTTAACGGTAAAACTTTCGCCGTTATTTTTATAAAAAGATATTTTTGTCGTTTTCTAACTCCGACAATAATTTTGTTGTGGGGTCCAACAATGATTGTGCCATCGTACGAATATTCTCCGACAAAAAGAATATTTTTCGACCAAACAAATATTTTATAACAACTTGCTTACTTTGCAAAATCTATAAATATTACCCACAACTATAACATTATATCAAATCCACACCATAATATTCAAAATGATATTTAGAGAAAAATAATCTTTATTTATGAAAGTTGGGGTCTTACAATAATAATATTTTGTAATATTATTAATACTATTATATTAATATTTTAAAATATTAATATTAATAATATTTATATTTATAATATTAGTATTAATAATAATATTTTATAATATTATTAATACTTATATTAATATTTTGTAATATTAGTATTAATAATAATAACAACTAATATGAATATAAATATTAATACTAATATTACTATTATTCTTATTAATATAAATATTAATAATATTAATATTATATATAAAAAAAAAAACCAAACCGCTACAAAGATGTAGCGGCTTAGTTTTCATATTCATATTCAATTTGGAATCAATTTGGGACTGATTTAGGGACTTGGGGCTTTTGACAAGTCTTTGGCAGTATAAAGGTACGATTTTTATAAAATTCAGCAATTTAAGTCTTTTAGTTATATATTTAATCCACGTAAGTAATGTAATATACTGTCACGTATTGTCACCTTAATTTTCTATTAAATGATTAACGGACACAGATAATTCTATCGTTTTTTGTAAATAATGTTTAGTTCAATAAGTTGACCGTCAGTCCAATAATGCATTTATAAACCGAGGTCGAGTATAGTAAAGAAAAAAGTATTTAACCCAAATTAATATATTAATATATAAAAAGTAGTAATAATAATAAAGAAATAAAGAAATAAAAAGATCATTACGTTCATGGTAAAACTAACATGTCCAAAAAGATGGAAATCCAAAAAAAAAAAGAGTTAAAAGAGAGAACTTAATAAAAATAAAAGGCAGACTATTTCAGGAGAAAAGCATACTTGAGTAAAATTCTTACAACTCATCCAAAAAAAGAATAGGTATTCCTATAGAAGTATATTGTAAGTTCAGTAACATATGAAGCTGGATTCGAACTCCCAAACGATAAACAAGCCACATTTCAGCTTTAAATCTCTGTATTCAACGAGCCAAACTAAGCTCCAGGGTATGTTGTTATATGTAATGAAGCAATTGCATCTCCAGGCTGTTGGAAATGGGTTTAATAAAATATACATTTATGTGTTTAAATTCATTAAGAATTGAATGAGAAAATTGACGTGCCGGACCGGGTCGGATTTGGTTCGGGTCTTGATATATATTTGTTTTTTGAACAAAATTTATTATTAATACTAACGGTTTGTGCACCGGCCAACGGTAATAAACCGTGTAATTATTCTATAAATTAACGAATATGGGCACGCATTAAAGAAAGAGACCTGTTTTTCCTTCTTGTTCCTGTTCTTATTTTTTCTAGTTCTATACACTGTTTTTCTGCCAAATTTTGACAGACAAAAAACAACATAGTGCAGTGTGCACTTTTGACAGACAACATAGGCATACTTTTGACAGACAACATAGTGCTTGTAATTTACTTTTTGACAGACAAACAAAAATAAGAATTTTCTTCCTTTTTAGTTTATTTTTTGCATGCGTCATCATTATTATTATTCATGTTCATGTAAGTTTAGTACATAACATATAATTTGGTTCAAAGAGGTCTTAATTTTGAAGTGCTTCTAATTAAGAACTGGAAATTCGTTTTATCTTGGGAAGCAATTATTCAATTAATCATTAGCACGTGTGAGGGAATAAATTTGCTTTAAGGAGACTTTGTGAATTCAAAGGACTCGGATTTATTTATTAATATTTTGTGTTATATACATATAAAATTCTGTTATGTTTTATTATATTTATATATATTAAATAATACTATATATTACAAATAACAATCTTAAAACAAATTTATACGTTCTGTAATTGTGGTATTATTTAATTTCGGTTGTTTATGTGAACAGAAAATAGTAATTGCATGTTCTGGAATTAGTATCGTTTGTTTAGTAATTATTTTATTATTTTCGTATGAATTCTTGTATCATGTTGAGATCAAAAAAAAAAAAAAAGACTAACTAGCATCCGCATTAAATGAATCAAATGGCAACTTGTCATTTTCATGCAACTCTGCTTATAAGAATCACCATTTGATACAGTATATGGTTTAAAAGACTTTGCTTATAATAAAACAAGAATATTCATTCTGTTTATATATATATATTCTGTTTATATTTTATATATATATATATATATATATATATAATATTCTGTTTATATATTTGTTTTATTAATTACCGTATGTACTAATTTTGCATGCATTCTGTACTTGATTGCATGTTAGTATATTATACAAAATAATTGTTTTGTATGAATTTGATTAAATGAATTTCTGCAAATTTAGTTGAAATATTTATACATAATTTTGTTTACCGTATTACCGTTAATAAATTACCGTATTACCGTATTATCGTTAATCATTGCATGTTAATTAATTACCATATTACCGTTGGTTTTAATTATTACCGTTGCTGTTATTTTCCTTTCTTCTAGGAAAGACTGATTATATACACTCTCTCAAAAAGCAAGTAGTGTTCATATATTACTTGTTAATAAATATTCTGTTTATTAATAGTCATTAATATTCTAATTGACTGAATGTTTAAATATTTGCATATTAATATTCTGTTTAGTTTTTGAATATTATTCTATTATTATATATTTCACATGTATTAATTGTTTGCATGATAATATATATTATCTTGTTATTTTATATGTTACAAGAATATTATATATATTACACGTAAATTGATTTTCTTGTGGACGTCCTCAAAATCGGTATACATCACTCATCTTGAAAGTCGCTAGATACATAGTACATAATTCAAATACAATTTAATAATACAACCTGTCAGCAGTATAATATGACAAAACATAAATCGTGAGTTTGAATACAAATATTGTCTCTTAGAGAGTATACAAACTCAAAAGGAGTCCTCATTACAATTATTATCACACTATTTCACGAGAATAGTGAGGACTACTAATGCAAACATCTAGGACCATCACTCTCGTTCCGACTAGTCCCAATTTACGTTCTCATTTTCTCAAGAGAACAAAGAAAAGAAAAGGGTGAGCTCAACTAGCCCAAAGAAGAAATATTATGACTAAGATAATGCGAATAAATTATCAATAGCCTTCAACAAAATATAACAACCGATAGAATATAATAGACAACAAGTTTTAGATCAAAAATCGCAGTGGAATAAGCAATCCATTAGAAGAGTCAAGTGAGAGAATAAAATCTACTATCTTCTATGATTTAAAAGGTTTTTCATCACTTTTATCGCTAGGACTCAGCTTAATAAATAATCCACATCATCGAATCACCCCTGCAATACGGCCAAGGATATTCTTTAGTATCACGACCACAAATTATCCATGCACTACGGGCCAAGGATATTCGTGTATTCATTAATGGTCATGATCATGCCAACAACTATCCATCAATGTACTACGGGCCAATGAGGACTTTTATCACATCATTTGTAACAATACGGTCATGATTATACCGAATAATCTCTGGTCATAATCATACCAAGTTCATCTATGCACTACAGGCCACAGATGACTTTCAACAAAATATAAACATGAGGATGATGACAATGATATAAGAATTCAATAAAGTAAGTTCAAGAATTAATTTGTCCAGGAACCAATAACGTCCAAATTGTCAACATGATATTTCTTTGTGGAGTAAAATTCAAGAATACTCAGAAGAATATTTTCATGAAAAGATACTGAATGAAGCGCAAATATCAAGGATATTCCACTAATTTCATGGATTATAGAAGTCAAAACTTTAACCAACTGAGTATAATAAAGATTGGAATAACAAAAGAAATCACCACGCATGCGATATGATCGCTTGACAGCAAAAGTTATTCCAATGTAATAATAAATAACGGAATCAGTCCAGACGTAAAACGCATGCATGGGATATTCTAATGAGAATAATAAAGACGGAATCAGTCCGCGTAGAAACGCATGCAGATAGAATATTTCAATGTAATAATAAAGAGGCGAATCAGTCCGGCGTGAGAACGCCTTATGAGCGAGGATATTCTAACAGAATAATAAAGAGCGGAACAGTCCCACAGTAGAACGCATGCATGTGAGGATATTCCAATGAGAATGATAAATAATGGAACCAGTTAAACGTAAATGCACGAGATATGATGTTCCAACCGAATAATAATAAAGAGCGGAACGGTCCCAGGCAGTAAAAACGCATGCATGCAGGATATTCCAGCGAGAATAATAATAAAGATGGAATAATAGAATAATGTCACCAAGTATAGGGTAGTCCTCAGATATATCTGGTTATTCAATGAGAATAATAAAAAATGGAATAATGAAGTTCTCTTCATGAATACAAAAAAAAAATAATACCCCTTACGGGTACAACAAATAATATTCCATACCTTAAGAAGAAGAGTATTGGATATATGAGTAGTGAAAAAGAATAATTTTTCTTCTTTCTCTCTATAATTTCTCTCTATAATAATTGCTCTAAAACTTTAGTGAATTGGTGAGAAATGAAGGAAGAATGAGCTTCTATTTATAAGAAAATATAGTTTCGATAATTGCACGTTTTGGGGCTCAAAAAATTACAGTACAATACCTCCAACTTTTCTTTCATTTTTAATTTAGTCCCTGCAAGTATTATCAATCTTGCACCAACTCCCCTAATAGTAAATCATGTGAATCAATAGTACAATCATGTGAATAAATAGTATAATCATGTGAAAAATTGTATAATCATGTGAAAAAATTGATTATGATATAGTACCTTCAACTATACCTCCATTTTTAACTTAGTCATGCAAGTATTATCAATCTTGCACCACCACCCCTAATAGTAAATAATGTGAATCAATAGTACCCCGTGAATAATAACTCGTGAATAGTAATTTGTGAATAGTACGGATACCTAAAAGTGTCTCAATAATTGCAAAGTGAACAATATAACCTCCGAAATCAATTATCATCGAAATAAATGTCAATTTCTACTAATACTAATAATCCCAATACAATGGAACAATCAATTTCATCTTTAATCAACACAAATTATTCATCATTAATATTATAACTCACAATATTTAACAACTAGGTCGTTCCCAGGAAAGAGGGGGCTTTCTGATAAGGATTTCTCCTTATTGGCGCGTAATTAGGTGACCAAACCTCTCCTCGTGTAACTTCTAGACATCATCAATATTGCAAATAATAATATGAATAACTTTGTCGTCTCAATTATTGATTTAATAATAATAAATATTATGCAGATGATACTGTGACAATAATTGAATCAATAATATGAGAGATATGATGCAACAATTACTGTAGCAATAATTGAGTATAACTGAGTGACTTCTCACGTAAGCATCAATAATCAATACCGTGTGCTACTATGCAACCACGCGTATTACTGTACTTTTAACACCGGTTGTTTCAACGGTTAACGGTAAAACTTCCGTCGTTATTTTCATAAAGTATTTTATCGTTTTTCAATCCGGCAATAAATTCCGTTAGGGGGTCCAAGAATGATTGTCTTAGTCAATGCACGGATATTCCCCGACAAAAAGAATATTTCCCACCAATCGAATATTATATAACAACTTGCGTACTTTTGCAAAATTTATAAATATTACCCACAACTATAAAATTATATCAAATCCACACCATAATATTTAAAAAATTTATTTCAAGAAAATTAAATATTTATTCATAAAAACTGGGTCTCACAATCTCCCTCCTTATGAAATTTTGCCCTCGAAATTTACGACGCATTACTGGTATCTTTAGAACGGTGAGGATACCTTGACCTCACTTCAAATTCTAACCCTTGAGGTATAACCTTTCAGTGTCGAATATAATCCTTCTTATCCAAGATTTTAATACGTATCTCCTCATACGTTAAATCATCTGCTATCTCGTCTGGTTCTAAATTAATAATGTGGTTCGGGTCATCCCCATATTTACGTAACGTCGATATGTTAAAAACGTTATGAACACGCGACATACTTGGCGGTAAAACGAGTCTATAAGCCATAGTTCCTTCTTTATCGAGGATTTCAAATGGGGCCAATTAAATCGAGGGTTGAGATTTCTTCTCTTCGTCGATTCTTGCTTCTAGAATAACGCCCTCTTGAACCTTCTTAATTCTTCACATTCATCAGCTCCAGGTGTGTAGCTTGAGCGACTTTAACTTTATTGATTAAAGTCGATTCTACTCGTATATTCGTTATCTTCACGTGGGTTCAGATATTCGACATTTGTAAGTTATCTGAATCGATCTTCTACTCAACGTGTCACTACCACGTTAATCTTTTCCACGATGGTATTGAATGATATGATCGTAATCTTCAATGACTCGAGCAAATGTCTTCGCACATGTTACGTTCGTTTTAGGTGAAGAAAATATTTGAGGGTTTAAGAAATGGGTTTTGTACTGGGGTCAATACAAATTCGATTTCGCGCTCTAGGGTAGGCTAAGAAGTCTTCAAGAATACGTCAGAAAATTTATTAACAATAGAAATATCATTCAAAACTGTGACTCTCATCCAAGACTTGGATAGTACGTCACATTGATACCTATCAACTTGACATCGTCATTCACGACGTCGCCTCTGAGAAAGTGCGGCGGTGCATCGCCACATAAGAAAGTCAATAACGAAAGGACCGGGGCTCTTTACTTATGGCTTGATATGACAATGATTGACTTTAGTGGTTTGGTTGCTTGAATTCGCATAACAGATTGGTTAGGAATATGAAAGCTAACAACCTTACGAAAAGGATGATGAGTAGTTAACCAATCGATTCCTAAAATCGCATCAAAGGCAAGTATTTTCAAAGAGACAAGATCGACACGTAACGTGAAAGTGTTTGATTTGAACAAGATTTATAAATAGTGGAGGTAACGAAGGTTTCACTCAACTGAGTTTAAATAGATATATCAAAGTCTAGCTTCTCCGGAGTTAACTTCAAACATTGAACACAACTAGATGAAATAAAAGAGTGAGTAGAACCGATATCTAACACGGTATAGACTTCACAAGAGTTTATGACTAACATACCCGTGATAATTTTATTCAGGTTCCTTGTCACGAAAAAAAACGTTCTCTCTTAAACTCTGGCTTTGAATTTTTGGGACATGACCTTTGGTGCCTCCATCCTAGCTGATCTTGTCTTGGTGAGCGACAAAATCGGGCTAAGTGACCTTCTCTTCCATAATTATAACATGTTTTGGACTGATCATCAGCTTGATTTGGTGATGTGTCCCTCCCTCCGCATTTGAAGCATATGATAGGTGGTCGTTCTCCTTCCTTAACAACGGGTGTTGGTGCTGACGTCTTTCCATCATTGTTGAATCTCCTCTTCTTGAAATGTCCATTCTTATTGTTTTGACCATGATTACCACAAGAAGTGGTTACCATTTCGGCATGTTGATTCCTCCATGCTTATTATCACCGCTTTGATGATTTATTATCACCAGATTATCATTTCATTTTTACCGCTCTCTTTTGGTTGCGTTGACTCGTTATCGCGATCCACTAACTAAGCCCTATTTACTACATCTGAATACAAACACAGTTTATGAGAAATAAGATATTGACGTATCTCCGGTTTTAAACCTCTTAAAAACATTCGCGTCATTCACTCCTCATTATCGACCAAATAGGATGCAAACCGGGATAACTCCGCAAATTTAGCCTCGTATTGCGACACGGTCATATTGTTTTGTTCTAACTTGATAAATTTCACCTCCTTCATGTGACGAATGCTTTTAAGAAAGTACTTGTCATTGAACAGCTCTTGGAACTTCTCCCAATACATCTTGAGTGCGTCAGGCTGGGTACGTTTTACAGATTTCCACCAGTGATCTGCCTCTTCACGCAACATAAAGGTGGCAAAGGAAACCTTTTGCTCCTCGGAGCATCCCAAGACATCAAATATCTTGGTGATCTGCTTTAACCACGTCTCGCCTTAAGTTGTTTGGCTTTCCCAAAAACTCTAGTGGTCCCATCTCCTTGAATTGCTTATGGTGACCAACCGTGGTTGTCATTGTTTCCTCTGCATTATGAGCAGCAGTGGCATTACGATGTTGCATGAATTCTAAAAAGCTCCTAAGCGTATCTGCCGTCGTTCACAATGATTGATCGGTGTTATTGTTTACATGGAGAATTATCGCCATCTTGTTGTACATTGTCACGATTATTGATCCGTGGAGACTCAAGCGGTCTCGTGCTCCATCTTTATTCTCAACATTCTCGGATGTCATTTTCAAATACTGCCACTATAAGACCCCTAATTTTATGAAATAAAAGTATTCAATTTTTCTTATAATTACAATTCAGTAAATGGTTAAATTGAAAAAAGGTTAAAGTTAAGGGTGATATATGAATTTTTTTTCAAAATACAAAGTGGTTATAAAATATTCATTGTTGTCGGGGAATATTCGTTTGGTCGTGGAATATTCTTTACGTCGGAGAATATTAGTAAAGCGGCATGACCTTTTGTGGGCCCCATAATGGAAAGCGATTGGATGAAGAAAAGCGACAAGTATGAGTTTTTATAAATAACGGCGTAGTTATTTACAGATTAATACTATTGGAATACCCATTGGTTAAAATACGATGTCTGGCGTTGTTGCTTGATAGCAAGATGCGGTATTGCACAAATTATTGATTCTTACGTAAGAAGGCACTACTCAATAATTGTTACAGTAATTACTGTTCAGTATTTTATTGATTCAATAATTGTTGCGTTGATATTTTATATTACTGTTGTTTTAATAAATTGTCACCACACAGTATTTTCTATTATCGAAACAATAATTCATATTATCTAAATAATATTATTAGATAACATTATTGGCAATGTCTAGAAAGTTCTATCTAAGGAGAGGTTTGGTCACCTAATTGCGCGCCAGTAAGGAGAAATTCTTATTGGAAAGGCCCCTCTTTCTTGGAAACTGTCTGGTTGTCATTATTGTGATTCTGTAATATTATTTGTGAATAATTAATTATTAATTTATATGATGAGAAAAATATTGATTTTATGTGGTTATAGATGGAGAAAATTTTTAAAGTGACAATTGTTAAAAAATTGATATTTTATCTTTTCTGATAAAATAATATTTTATTATATTATTATAATATAATTACGATGATATTTTTATAATGAATGTGGGATATATGAGTATATGAGGATGAAGAGTATTTTTGTTGCAAAAGTTGTTTAAAACATGTTAAACATGTCTGTGGGCCCATTTCTTGACTGAAATTTGATTATAGCTTGTAAAATCGTCCGTATGTGGATTTCGGTGAATTTCTATTTGAAATTTGGAAAAACTTTCTTCTATAAAGTTGTAGAGAATTGAATTTCCTATAAAAACACGCGAGATTCAAATTTTTTGATAAAAGGGCTATTTATTATGAATTATTGAAGTTCTGAAGTTCCGAAATAATTGATTTTTGGAAGTTTTAATTATTTTTAATATAAAAAATGTTTTTGTCATTTATTGTGGGTCTTGCATGTGATGTCTATTGCTGAATTCAGATCAAGGAAGGTTGGCGTAGAAATTTTAATATATATATTAATATTTTATTAAATTTTCTGCTTTGGTGTTCTAAGCATTTTCCTATAAATAGGGTGCTTAGGTTAGAATTAAAAATCACACCAGAAACTGAAGTTTTCTCTATTTCTCTCTCGATATATTGAGCGTATTTTTGTGAGTATTTTAGTACTTGAGTATTGCTATATCTGATTGCAAGTTCTTTTAGCAACTTATATCCAGGGATATTCGGATCGTAAGATCTATTCTTTCTAAGGTAAGGAGGTTATTTTCTTCTAAAATGATATTATTTTTTGATATCATTATGGCGAGAATGTTGGTTGGAAATTTTATCAAATTTGAAACTTTTCATGCTTATTCATGAGTTACTATTCTGAGTTACTATTCACGAGTTACTATTCATGAGTACTATTCACTAAAGAAACGTGATGATGTTTTTATGAAATTTCTATCTTTTTGGTGTCGAGTCTATTATTCACGTATACGGCACTATTCACGAATCGACACTATTCACAAGAAAAATGAAATTTCTTCTTTTTGTCCAAAATATCTATTCTGGATACTATCTTTGATTGGATCTATGTTTTGGTCTTCATTCTTGAATTTTACTCCATTACGGTTATTTATGAAGTATTTTTGAATGGGAATTGTTTAAAGTCTGAATCCTTAATATTTGTTCTTTTGTTTCCTTTGGATTCGTTTTCTTTAAAATATTTTTCATCATCCTCGGTCCTAAATGATGATATAACTTGAATATTTTTGGCTGTGTAGTGCAAAGATAAATGATTTCGATGAATATCTTTGGCGTAGTGCAAAGATGAACATGTGTTTAGATGAACATGACCAACTGATAAATATCTTTGGCCTGTAGTGCAAAGATGACTTGTTGATGAATATCTTTGGCACGTAGTGCAAAGATGACTTGTTGATGAATATCTTTGGTAGTAGTGCAAAGATGAATTTATTAGTAGGATTATGAACATAAAGCGTGATTTGGTATAACCATAATCTTTGATGTTTCGGTGATGAAAATTATCTTTGTCTGGATGAGAAAAGGAATTTAGAACTACAATTACGATTATGAGTTATACATGTGATTGTGGGCGAGGAATTGTTGATTGATGTTACTGAGGGTAAAACATTGTTGGTGGACTTTTAACATGGAGAAGATAATTGACTTTATAGTCTATTTGACTCTTCTAATGGATTGCTCATTCATTTGACTATGGTTGAAAAGTTTTATCATCTACCATATGTTCTAAATCTACGATTTATTTCTTGTTGAAGGCTATTGATAATTTAGTTATCTTTAGTCATGATATTCTTTCTTGAGCTAGTTGTGCTCACCCTTTTGCTTCACAATTCCTTTCGGGTAATAAAAGTGTAATTTGGGATAAGCGGGGAATAACGAGGGGAATAAGCGGTGGTCTATAGATGTTGAGGGTGAGGTGAATTTAACTTGGAAGGTGTTTTGCCACTATCATACAAGATGTCTAATGACATACAACCTCGTGTCATCATAAAGGCAGGTTGTGCTCATCCATTTCTTGAGTATATTTACAAGCACTACCTATATAATCTTGGTGTTTGTTTGGAGTTTAATTCCCAATTAGAGGCAGTGGAGATAATGATATGTCGAGAAGACTCATCATTGGGAAGAATATGATAGTAATCTTCTCGTTTTTCTTTGGGGTTTATTGGGTGACCAAGGATAATTCTGTGGCTATATGATATCTACCATAACCTAAAAGCATGGCCTCCCGTATACGAAGGTTTCCTTGAGCACTTCCCAAAGATTCTAATTTCTAAAAGCAGTTTTGACTATACCTTTATGTAAGGTGTCATTGTGGCGTCGTATCCTGGTTGGACATAGTATATTTATATTTAAACAAACACAGTTTTATGTGTTGTTGTATTTTGCACGACAATTGTATTAATAAAGTTGTAGTTATTTCTGTACCATGTATTTGACGACTCAGAAGGGGTTGGATGGAATGGACCTATTTTGGGGGCGTTACATTTGGTATCAGAACTTAGGGATATAATCTCTGGCGGAGATCGAGATTAGAACTAGGAGGGGAGAGATGAGTAAATCCTTCGCTAGTGTGTCCTACCTAAGCTTAATTGTTGGTCAGTTATAATATACGGATATTATGTGATATGTTAATTTGCTTAATTAACCCTTATTTTATGGCAGTATTTGAGAATGGCAGCTGAGAATGCTAACAATGGAGTGAATGAGACTGTGGGGATACCTCTAATCACTAACCATGATAATGTGATGTCGAGACGAAGAAGGAATTAGAGATATCCATGTGGTGAGTGAAGAATTGATAGTTTACTTTTTAGATAGTCGCAGAGGTAAATGGTGAGAGAGTGAGGAAGAAGAGGTACCGAGGAGAGTTTATTAGAGGTATTATATGATCAAAATGTAGAATTTCAAAATCATATTCATGAGTTAGAAGAAGAAGCGAAGAAGAGCGGTGGGCCATGGAGCAAAAGGATCTGACAATTCAAGCTTGTGTTACCCGATATGTGATGTTTGAGCGAAGCATTCTTTGGCGAGTGTAAGATGATAAAGATGGAATCGAAATTTGAAAGAAGAAAAAAGCTAAGCAGTAAGAATGAGTGATGCATGGGTAAAAAGCCACACGACACGTGGATATTGTGGAAAGAGATGTCCGATCTAAGAAGGCTAAAATAGATATGAATTTCTCTTTTTGGAAAGCAATTGGGAGAACCCAACATCGAGTTTTGAATTACCTGCATAAGCGGTCAACTGAATTTGATATGGATCGAAGATTGATGATTCGGATCGTGAATCGAGAAATCTGAAGAGGTAGTTGAGGAGGAATATGCCTATAGAAAAGTTTATTCCAACGGTAGTGATGGCCTAAATCTTTGCCCAGCACAAGTCAAAGCCGAGTAGTTCGAGGGATAGCGGTTGTCGTGACTTCCCAACAAGTGAGGAACCCAAATGAAGTTATCACGGAGATGAACAATGGAGAAATCATGATGACCCGGAGATAGAATCGAAATTAAAGCAAGGTATTCTCAACTTTTGAAATATCAGTGCACGTAAATTTCGGGGGATGAAATTTTATAAGGAGGGAGATTAAGAAGACCGAATTTTATGAAATAAAAGTATTCAATTTTTCTTATAATTATAATTCAAAGTAAATGGTTAAATTGATAAAAGGTTAAAGTTAAGGGTGATATATGAATTTTTTTCAAAATACACAATTGGTTATAAAAATATTCATTGTTGTCGAGGAATATTTGTTTGGTCGTGGAATATTCTTTCTGTCGGGGAATATTCGTAAGACGGCGCAGCCTTTTGTGGGCCCCATAACGGAAAGCGATTGGATGAAGAAAACGATAAGTATAAGTTTTTATAAATAACTTGGCGTAGTTATTCAATTAACTTTGTTGGAATACCCGATTGGTTAAAATACGATGTCTGGCGTTGTTGCACAAGTAGCACTACGGTATTGCACCAATTATTGATTCTTACGTAAGAAAGGCACTACTCAATAATTTATTAAAGTAATTCTTATTCGATATTTTATTTTATTGATTCAATAATTGTTGCGTTGATATTTTATATTACTGTTGTTTTAATAAATTATCACTACACAGTATTTTCCATTATCGAAGCAATAATTCATATTATCTGAATAATATTATTAGATAAAATTATTGGCAATGTCTAAAAAGTTCTGTCTAAGGAGAGGTTTGGTCACCTAATTGCGCCGAAGAAGGAGAAATTCTTATTGGAAAGCCCCTCTTTCCAGGAAGCGCTGGTTGTTATTATTATTGTGATTCTATAATATTATTTGTAAATAATTAATTATTGATTTATATGATGAGGAAAATATTGATTTTATGTGGTTATAGATGGAGAAAATTTTAAAGTGACAATTGTTAAAAATTGATATTTTATCTTTTCTGATAAAATAATATTTTATTATATTATTATAATATAATAACAATGATATTTTTACAATGAATGTGGGATATAAGAGTATATGAGGAGGAAGAGTATTTTTGTTGCAAAAGTTGTTTAAAACATGTTAAATATGTCTGTGGGCCCATTTCTTGATTGAAATTTGATTATAGCTTGTAAAATCGTCCGTATGTGGATTTCGGTGAATTTCTGTTTGGAATTTGGAAAAACTTTCTTCTGCAAAGTTGTAGAGTATTGAATTTCCTATAGAAGGTCGAGAGATTCAAATTTTTTGATAAAAGGGCTATTTATTATGAATTATTGAAGTTCCGAAGTTCCGAAATAATTGATTTTTGGAAGATTTAATTATTTTTAATATAAAAAATGTTTTTGTCATTTATTGTGGGTCTTGCATGTGATGTCTATTGCTGAATTTAGATCAAGGAAGGTTGGCGTAGAAATTTTAATATATATATATATATTAATATTTTATTAAATTTTCTGCTTTGGTGTTCTAAGCATTTTCCTATAAATAGGGTGCTTAGGTTAGAATTGAAAATCTTTTGAAACTGAAGTTTTTCTCTCTTTCTCTCTCTATATATTGAGCGTATTTTTGTGAGTATTTTAGTACTTGAGTATTCTTTATCGGATGCAAGTTCTTTTAGCATTATATCCGGTATTATTAAAGTGAAGTCTTATTCTTTCTAAGGTAAGGGAGGTTATTTTTTTAAAATGATATTATTTCTTCAATATCATTATGCCAGAATGTTGGTTGGAAATTTTTATCAAATTTGGAACTTTTTCATGTCGGGGTTACTATTCATGAGTTACTATTCACGAGTACTATTCACGAAACGTGATGATATTTTTTTATGAAATTTCTATCTTTTGGTGTTGGAGTTACTATTCACGTATACGACACTATTCACCGAAAAAATAAAATTTTTTCTTTTTGTCCAAAATATCTATTCTAGATACTATCTTTGATTGGATCTATGTTTTGGTTTTCATTCTTGAATTTTACTCCACTCTGGTTATTTATGAAGTATTTTTGAACGGGAATTGTTTAAAGTACAAGTCTTTAATATTTGTTCTTTTGTTTCACTGGATTCGTTTTCTTTAAAATATTTTTCATCATCCTCAGTCCTAAATGATGATATAACTGAATATCTTTGGTCTGTAGTGCAAAGATAAATGATTTCTGATGAATATCTTTGGCCCGTAGTGCAAAGATGAACAGATGTTTAGATGAACATGATCAACTGATAAATATCTTTGGTCTGTAGTGCAAAGATGACTTGTTGATGAATATCTTTGGCCTGTAGTGCAAAGATGACTTGTTGATGAATATCTTTGGCCGTAGTGCAAAGATGAATTTATTAGTAGGATTATGAACATAAACTGTGATTTGGTATAACCATAATCTTTGATGTTTCAGGTGATGAAAATTATCTTTGTCCTGGATGAGAAAAGGAATTTAGAACTACAATTACGATTATGAGTTATACATGTGATTGTGGAGAGGAATTGTTGATTGATGTTACAGGGATAAAACATTGTTGGTGGACTTTTAACATGGAGAAGATAATTGACTTTATAGTCTATTTAACTCTTCTAATGGATTGTTCATTCCGCTGCAACTATGGTTGAAAATTTTTATCATCTACCATATGTTCTAAATCTCTGATTTATTACTGTTAAAGGCTATTGATAATTTATTTATCTTTAGTCATGATATTCTTTACTGAGCTAGTTGTGCTCACCCTTTTGCTTCACAATTCCTTTCGGGTAATAAAAAAAGTGTAATTTGGGATGTGCGGGGAATAACGAGGGGAATAGAATGGTGGTCTATAGATGTTGAGGTGAGGTGAATTTAACTTGGAAGGGTGTTTTGCCACTATCATACAGAAGATGTCTAATGACATACAACCTCGTGTCATCATAAGAGCGGGGTTGTGCTCATCCACTACTTTGAGTATTTTACAAGCACTACCTATATAATCTTGGTGTTTGTTTGGAGTTTAATTCCCAATTAGAGACAGTGGAGATAATGATATGTCAAGAGAAAACTCATCATTGGGAAGAATATGATAGTAATCTTCTCGTTTTTCTTTGGGGTCTATTGGGTCAACCAATGATAATTCTGTGGCCATATGATATCTACCATAACCTAAAAGCATGGCCTCCCATTTACGAAGGTTTCCTTGAGCACTTCCCAAAGATTCTAATTTCTAAAACAGATTTTGACTATACCTTTATGTAAGGTGTCATTGTGACGTGCTACAGTTGGTCTATATTTGTATTTAAACTCACAGTTTATGTGTTGTCGTATTTTACACGACAATTGTATTAATAAAGTTGTAGTTGTTTCTATACCATGTATTTGACGACTCAGAATGGGTTGGATGGAATGGACCTATTTTGGGGGCGTTACATTTGGTATCAGAGCTTAGGGATATGATCTCTGGCGGAGATCGGGATTAGAACTAGGAGGGGAGAGATGAGTAAATCCTTCGCTAGTGTGTCCTACCTAAGCTTAATTGTTGGTCGGTCATAATATTTGGATATTATGTGATAAGTTAATTTGCTTAATTAACCCTTATTTTATGGCAGTATTTGAGAATGGCAGTTAAGAATGCTAACAATGGAGTGAATGAGACTGTGGGGATACCTCTAATCACTAACCATGATAATGTGATGTCAGACGAAGAAGAAATTAGCGATATCCATGTGGTGAGTGAAGAATTGATAGTTGCACCCGAGATAGTCGCAGAGGTAACAGCTAAGAGTGAGGAAGAAGAGGTACCTGAGGAGAGTTTATTAGAGGTATTATATGATCAAAATGTAGAATTTCAAAATCGTATTCATGAGTTAGAAGAAAGCGGTGAAGAACGGCGGTGGTCGTGGAGCAAAAGGATGCAACAATTCAAGCTTGTGTTACCCGATATGTGATGCTTGAATGAAGCATTCTTTGGCAGATCATAAGATGATAAAGATGGAATCGAGTTGAAAGAAGAAGAAAAGCTGAGCGAGTAAGAATGAGTGATGCATGGGTAAAAGCCACACGACACGTGGATATTGTGGAAAGAGATGTCTGATCTAAGAAGGCTAAAATAGATGATATGAATTTCTCTTTTTGGAAAGAAATTGGGAGAACCCAACATCGAGTTTTGAATTACCCTGTACAGAACGGTCAACCTGAATTTGATATGGATCATATCCCTAAGCTTTGATACCAACTGTGACGCCCCCAAAATCGGTATACATCACCCATCTTGAGTCGCCAGATACATGGTACATAATTCAAATACAACTGTCGTGTACAATACGACAAAACATAAACTGTGAGTTTGAATACAAATATTGTCTATTAGAGAGTATAAAAACTCAAAAGGAGACCTCATTACAATTATTATCACACTATTTCACAGAATAGTGAGGACTACTAATGCAAACATCTAGGACCATCACTCTGTTCCCCGACTAGTCCCAGCTACGTTCTCATTTCCTGAAGAGAACAGTAAAAGAAAAGGGTGAGCTCAACTAGCTCAGTAAGAAATATTATGACTACGATAATGCAGAATAAATTATCAATAGCCTTCAACAGTATAACAACTGATAGAATATAAAAGACAACAAATTTTAGATCAAAAACTGCAGCGGAATAAGCAATCCATTAGAAGAGTCAAGTAGAGAATAAAATCTACTATCTTCTATGATTTAAAAGGTTTTTCATCACTTTTATCGCTGGGACTCAGCTTAATAAATAATCCACATCATCGAATCACCCCTGCACTACGGCCAAGGATATTCTTTAGTATCACGACCTCAAATTATCCATGCACTACAGGCCAAGGACATTCGTGTATTCATTAATGGTCATGATCATGCCAACAACTGTCCATCAATGCACTACGGGCCAATGAGGACTTTTACCACATCATTTGTAACATTACGGTCATGATTACACCGAATAATCTTTGGTCATAATCATACCAAGTCCATCTATGCACTACAGACCACATATGACTTTCAGCAAAATATAAACATGAGGATGATGACAATGATATAAGAATTCAATAAAACAAGTTCAAGAATTAATTTGTCCAGGAACCAATAACGTCCAAATTGTAAACATGATATTTCTTTGTGGAGTAAAATTCAAGAATACTCAGAACAATATTTCCATGAAAAGATACTACATGAAGCGCAAATATCAAGGATATTCCACTAATTTCATGGATTATAGAAGTCAAAACTTTAACCAACTGAGTATAATAAAGAATGGAATAACAAAAGAAATCATCATGCATGCGATAGACCACACAGGCAGGTTATTCCAACAGAATAATAAATAACGGAATCAGTCCCGTAAAACGCATGCATGAGGATATTCCAATGTAATAATAAAGGCGGAATCAGTCCGGCGTAAAAACGCATGCAGCATGGATATTCTAATGAATAATAAAGACGGAACCCGGTCCTGCGTAGAAACGCATGAGCATGGATATTCCAACAGAATGATAAATAATGGAACCAGGTCCGGCGTAAATGCACAGACAGGATGTTCCAACCGATTAGACGGAACAGTCCCCGTAAAAACGCATGCATGGATATTCCAATGAATAATAATAAAGATGGAATAATAGAATAATGTCACCAAGTATAGGGTAGTCCGCGTATACTGGTTATTCCAGCAGAATAATAAAAAATGGAATAACAGAAGTTCTCTTCATGAATACAAAAGAAATAATACCCCTTACGGATACAACAAATAATATTCTCTACCTTAAGAAGAAGAGTACTGGATATATGAGTAGTGAAGTAGCAGAATATTTTTCTTCTTTCTCTCTATAATTTCTCTCTATAATAATTGCTCTAAAGCTTTAGTGAATTGGTGAGAAATGAAGGAAGAATGAGCTTCTATTTATAGGAAAATATAGTTTCGATAATTGCACGTTTTGGGGCTCGAAAAATTACAGTACAATACCTCCAACTTTTCTTTCATTTTTAATTTAGTCCTGCAAGTATTATCAATCTTACACCAACTCCCCTAATAGTAAATCATGTGAATCAATAGTAAAATCATGTGAATAAATAGTATAATCATGTGAATAAATAGTATAATCATGTGAAAAAATTAATTACAGTATAGTACCTTCAACTATACCTCCATTTTTAACTTAGTCATGCAAGTATTATCAATCTTGCACCACCACCCCTAATAGTAAATAATGTGAATCAATAGTACCCTGTGAATAATAACTCATGAATAGTAACTCGTGAATAGTATTCTGACACGAAAAGTGCTCCGAATACCCGAGTGAACAATATAACCTCCAGACATCAATTATCATAGAAATAAATGTCACTTTCTACTAACACTAATAATCCCAATACAATGGAACAATCAATTTCATCTTTAATCAACACAACTTATTCATCATTAATATTATAACTCACAATATTTAACAACCGTGTCGTTCCGGAAAAGGGGGCTTTCTCGATAAGGATTTCTCCTTATTGGGCGCGCAATTAGGTGACCAAACCTCTCATTGACAGGACTTCTAGACATTGTCAATATTGCAAATAATAATATGAATAACTTTGTCGTCTCAATTATTGATTTAATAATAATAAATATTATGAAGATGATACTATGACAATAATTGAATCAATAATATGAGAGGTATGATGCAACAATTACTGTAGCAATAATTGAGTATAAGCGAGTGACTTCTCACGTAAGCATCAATAATAATATTGTGCTACTACGCAACGATACGCGTAGACATCGTACTTTTAACACCGGTTGTTTCAACAGTTAACAGTAAAACTTTTGCCGTTATTTTCATAAAAGTATTTTTGTCGTTTTTCTCAATTCGACAATAATTCCGTTAATGGGGTCCTGATAATGATTGTACCGTCAAATACGGATATTCCCCGACAAAAAGAATATTCCCCGACCAATCGAATATTATATAACAACTTTGCGTACTTTTGCAAAATTTATAAATATTATCCACAACTATAACATTATATCAAATCCACACCATAATATTTAAAAATTTTATTTCAAGAAAATTAAATCTTTATTCATAAAATATGGGGTCTCACAATTACAATTTGTTCCATGCAAATTAATTACATGATTAATGTTCTGTTATTGTTTTCATATTCATATAACAGTTTATTTTGATTGCATGTTAATATATAGAATATTCTGCAAAAAAAAAAAAAATTGTAAACAAAATTTGTTACATCTGGTACAAACAGAAATTTGTTTATGTTTATTGACTATTGTCTTCTTTGTATAACAGAAATGACATCTACTAGTATTATTCCTGCCGTGAGTATGTCTCATAGAGAAAAGCCTGAAAGGTTCAATGGAACTGATTTCAAGCGTTGGCAACAAAAGATGCTCTTCTATCTCACAACACTGAACTTGGGAAGGTTTCTACAAGAGGACAGTTCTACTCTTGTTGAAGGAGAAACTGACAAGGAAAAGGTGGCTGCAGTTGATGCATGGAAACATGCAGATTTCCTTTGCAGAAATTACGTAATGAATGGTTTAGATAATACATTGTATAATGTATATTGTACTATTCAAACTACAAAAGAACTTTGGGAATCTTTAGATAAGAAATATAAAATTGAAGATGCTGGCATGAAAAAAAATTCATAGTCGTTAGATTTCTTGATTATAAAATGATAGATTCCAAAGCAGTTATCACTCAGGTTCAAGAATTACAAGTAATTCTACATTACATTCATTCTGAAGGAATGTCATTAAGTGACTCATTCCAAGTTGCAGCAATGATTGAAAAACTTCCACCATCATGGAAAGATTTCAAGAATTATCTAAAGCATAAACGCAAGGAGATGAATCTTGAAGAATTGATCGTGCGACATAGGATTGAAGAGGACAATCGAGTATCTGAGAAGAAGAGTGGAAGAAACTTCATTGAAGCAAAGGCAAATGTGGTAGAACAAAGGCCAAACAACAACAAAAGGAAGCGTGAAGGCAAAGATGCTTTCAAGGCCAAGAAGAAATTCAAAGGGAAATGCTTCAACTGTGGCATTCTAGGACATAAATCAAATGAATGTCGAAAGCCAAAAAGGTTCAAGAAAGAACAGAAGCCTCAAGCAAATGTGACAGAACTGGAAAAGCTTTCTGAAAATGTTTTACATTAATCTTTTCGCAACAGATCTCGAATACAATTTGGTAGGAAACCCCAAAGAATGGTATGTGGACACTGGGCTACTCGCCACATTTGTTCCAATAAATGGATGTTTTCTACATACAAACCAGTAGAAAATGATGATCAATTATTCATGGGAAATTCCTCAAGTTCAAAGGTTGAAGGACGTGGAAAGATTGTACTGAAAATGACATCTGGCAAAGAACTGACTATGAACGAAGTGCTTCATGTGCCAGATATTCGCAAAAATCTAGTTTCTGGGTCACTACTTAGCAAGAATGGCTTCAAGTTGGTCTTTGTGTCTGATAAATTTGTACTTACTAAAAATGATATGTTTGTAGGAAAGGGCTACATGAATAATGGGCTCTTTAAGATGAATGTTATGACTGTTGTACCAAAGTCTATTGATAATAATAAAATTAATTCTTCTGCTTACTTGTTGGAATCTTCAAATATATGGCATGCTAGATTGGACATGTTAATTATAATACTTTGCGTAGATTAATTAATTTAGAATTCTTGCCTAAATTTGATATTAATCAAAAACATAAATGTGAAATTTGTGTGGAATCAAAAATGACAAGATTACCCTTTCATTCTGTTGAAAGAAAAACTGAACCTCTAGATTTAATTCACATTGATATATGTGACTTAAAGTTTGTGCAAACTAGAGGTGGGAAAAAAATATTTCATAACCTTTATTGATGATTGCACATGATATTGTTATGTATATTTGCTAAGAAACAAAGATGAGGTTGTAGAAAAGTTTCAACTTTGTAAAAATGAAGTTGAAAATCAACTTAGCAAAAAGATTAAAGCAATAAGAAGCGATAGAGGTGGTGAATATGAATCACCATTTGAAGAGATTTACTCTACTCATGGTATTATTCACCAAACTACTGCTCCTTATTCACCTCAATCTAACGGTATTGCTGAACGCAAGAACCGAACATTGAAAGAAATGTTGAATGCTATGTTAAACAGTTCTAGAGCACCCCAGAATTTGTGGGGGGGAAGCTTTGTTTTTTGCCAATTATATTCTTAATAAAGTGCCTCATAAGAAAACTCATAAAACACCTTATAAATTATGGAAAGGTCATAGACCTTGCTAAAAATACTTAAGAGTGTGGGGGTGTCTAGCAAAAGTGATGGTTCCTAAACCTAAAAAGGTTAAGATAGGACCAAAAATAATTGACTGTGTTTTCATTGGTTATGCAAATAATAAAAGAAGGTGAGTGCTTATCGCTTTCTTGTTCATAAATCTGAAATTAATGATATTCATGTTAATACATTTATTTAATCAAGAGATGCATCATTCTTTGAGAATATTTTTCCATATAATGGAAATGAAGATTCAAATTCAAACAAAAGACCTTTGGATGCTACTAGTAATAATCCTGAAAATATAGACAAAGAGTCTGTATTGGATGAACCTAGACGTAGCAAAAGGGCAAGGACTTCAACGTCTTTTGGTCCGAATTTTCTAATATTTTTGTTAGAAAACGATCCTCGAACGTACAAGGAAGCAATATCCTCTCCAGATGCTTCTCATTGGAAAGAAGCAATAAATAGCGAAATTGAGTCCATTATGCAAAATCATACATGGGAACTGGTGGACCTTCCACCTGGTTCAAAACCCTTAGGATATAAATGGATCTTCAAAAAGAAGATGAAAGTTGATGGCTCAATTGATAAATATAAAGCAAGGCTTGTTGTTAAAGGCTATAGACAAAAGGAAGGATTGGATTATTTCGACACTTATTCACCTGTTACAAGAATTACATCTATTCGGATGCTAATAGTAATAGCATCTTTAAATAGACTTGAAATACATCAAATGGATGTAAAGACTGCATTCTTAAATGGTGAATTAGATGAAGAAATATATATGGAACAACCTGAAGGCTTCATAGCTCCTGGACAAGAGAGGAAAGTATGCAAACTTGTTAAATCCATGTATGGATTAAAACAAGCACCAAAACAATGTCATGAGAAATTTAATGTTATGTTATCAAATGGATTTAAAATCAATGAGTGTGACAAATGTGTTTATGTCAAAAGCACTCAAAAAGAATGTCATTGTTTGTCTTTATGTGGATGATATATTAATCATGGGTAGCAACAATGAAGTTATCAACTCTACTAAACGTATGTTGTCAAACAGGTTTGACATGAAAGACTTGGGGGTTGCAGATATAATATTAGGAATCAAGATTTCTAGAACATCTGATGGAATTATATTATCTCAAACTTATTACATTGAAAAAATACTTGAAAAGTTTAACAAGTATAATATAATTCTAAATAAGACCCAGTTGATATAAATCTTCATCTAGCTAAAAATGAAGGTGATAGCATATCTCAATTAGAATATTCTCGTATAATAGACAGTTTAATGTATGTCATGAACAGTACTAGACCAGATATAGCTTATTCGGTAAGTAAGCTAAGTAGATATACGAGTAATCCAGGAAAAGATCGCTGGAAAGCAATTTTGAGAGTTTTAGGATATTTAAAACATACTCAAAAATATGGACTGCACTATACAAGATATCCAACAGTATTGGAAAGATATAGTGATGCTAATTGGATATCTGACAATAAAGACTCGAAATCTACAAGTGGATATGTCTTTACCCTTGGAGGTGCATCGGTATCTTGGAAATCCTCAAAACAAGCATGTATTGCAAGGTCAACAATGGAATCAGAATTCATTGCTTTAGACAAAGCTGGAGAAGAAGCGGAGTGGCTTCGTAATTTCTTAGAGGATATTCCAAATTGGTCAAAACCTGTACCAGCTATATGTATACACTGTGATAGCCAATCAACGATTGGAAGAGCACAGAGTCATTTATATAACGGTAAGTCACGCCATATACGACGAAGACATAATACCGTTAAACAATTGCTCTCAAATGGAATTATCTCAATTGACTATGTAAAGTCAAAAGATAATATTGTGGATCCGCTTACGAAAGGTTTAACAAGAGAGCAAGTGGAAAAATCATCGAAGGGAATGGGTTTAAAGCCTACTGTTTAAATAAGAGTCATTATAGTGGCAACCCAACCTAGCTGACTGGAGATCCCAAGATCTAGGTTCAATGGACAAACCGAACTATGTAGTACTCAGTAAAGCACTGAGCAGATATTTACTCCTAGCCATTCCTAAAATGAGACAGTGCACATCTGTCGCGAGAATCAGGATAAGATACGCTTTTAATGATTTTTATATCTTGTAATATGTTCAAGTGGGGTATTGCAGGATACTCTTGATAGAAATCACCTACGTGAGTAAAAAGGGGGCCACTTCTGTGAGAATTTTGAAGGCTGAATTCTCTAATATACTTACGGAACCAAGAGGTGTTTCAAGGCCAAAATGAACACAAACGTGAGAACCAATTATGTCTGAAGAGATATTTTGTGAATTCTATTGTCTTGGTTTACACGAAAAGCTGACAGTTCAAAGACATCAAGTCTACTGATTAGCTAAATAAATCCGATAGATTTTACTAGGGCAAGTTCAAAGCCACTAGGCTACTTAACCTGATGAAATATCTTTTCTCATGTACTCGAACTAGTGTCTGCATATTCATAACATATTTTACATATTGTAAAGCCAATTTTACATTCATGTGGGGGATTGTTGGAAATGGGTTTAATAAAATATATATTTATGTGTTCAAATCCATTAAGAATTGAATGAGAAAATTGACGGGTCGGGTCGGGTTCGGTTCGGGTCTTGATATATATTTGTTTTTTGAACAAAATTTATTATCAATACTGACGGTTTGTGCACCAGCCAACGATAATAAACCGTGTAATTATTCTATAAATTAACGAATATGGGCACGCATTAAAGAAAGAGTCCTGTTTTTCCTTCTTGTTCCTATTCTTATTTTTTCTCGTTCTATACACTGTTTTTCTGCCAAATTTTGATGCATAAAAACAACATAGTGCAGTGTGCACTTTTGACAGACAACATAGGCATACTTTTGACATACAACATAGGCATACTTTTGACAGACAACATAGTGCTTCTAATTTACTTTTTGACAGACAAACAAAAGTAAGAATTTTCTTCCTTTTCAGTTTATTTTTTGCATGCGTCATCATTATTATTATTCATGGTCATGTAAGTTTAGTACATAACATATAATTTGGTTCAAAGTGTTCTTAATTTTGAAAGGCATCACAGGCATCACAAGCAAAACATATATTCAACCACTAACATGCATCTGAGTATGCATGTTTAAATACATAAATCCGATGGATCTACAAGCAGCTATACAGTAAGGGTGAAGAACATCACAACTCTTTAAAACAGTGCAAACATCTCTATTACTTGAAATCAGGCCTTTCAGGTATTTACATTTTTACAAATAAATTGGAAAGACCATCCATAACCAATATAACAATATATTTTTGCATTTCATTTAGGTAAAGTTTCCACTATCAGCATATAATAAATACATCAAATGATATGATGATACAGTGCTTATCTGCTCATGACAGTGCTACCAATAATTTACTATCAAAGGAACCAATTGTAGGAAATACTCCATCCGCCCAAAAAAAAAAATTGACTTGAAGTACACTTTTCAGTTTTCAGGAAATTTAAAAAGAGAAGAATAATTTTTTACAAAATCTCACTAGGAAATCTTTCTTTAAATTAGTGGACCCCACCTAAGTACTTTCGAGGACAAAGTACTTTTTGTATAGCATTCTAGTGTACTTGATCCATCTTTTATATAGGACAATTTTTTTGGTACTTTGAGTCATCTTTTATGGGACGGAGGGAGTAACTATTTACAGCCAACCTGAGATCTTGACTGCAAAGGAACACCACCATCGAGGCAAGTATTCCTGCAAAGGCACTTGTGCTGAGCACTGAGCACCATTCAGAACCATTCTACCTGCAGATAATCAGAAGCCAAGATCAAATGTAGGAGAATCCAGAACAGCGGGATTTTGGGGTTTAGGAATCGTCGTTTGATTCTGCACTGGCTGCTCAGATTTGTATTTGAGATATTTGGTAGCTTGTTCCTCTACTGCATCAAGATCAATACCTTCATAGAACTGATCATCGTCAAACTCATCCCTGATTGGTTCACTTTTCTCAATTTGATCATGCAGAGGCAAGGCTTTTCCTGCAGCTTCAGACTGAAGCAAGAATTCCTGTTCCAAGTTCTGTATAGGAAGAGTTTTGGCTTGATAAAAACTCAACTTTCTTTTTCGACTTTTGTTGTTGCTCTCATCCTTTCTTTGGGTACAATTACTCTTGCATGGCATGGACTCTGGATTCTTTTTGGGGTTCAATTGAGAGCATGCAGAATTCAAACCAGTAGAGTCAGATTCTAAACCAATCTGCGGTGTTTGGAGAGAATGTTTTGTTGTTCCTGCTGAGCTCGCACTTTCATTTGTTCGGGTTATACGAACCACAGAATCAGGACTATAGTCTGTCAAAGAGTTTGGCATTCTCTCCAATGGTGATTGACTTAGTAAAGAACGCACGCCTGTCATAAAATGTTGTATTAGCTATATCCAGAATAAAGCAATGCAGCAGTACTTATATCAAAATGGAACTATTAACAAGAAATACATGCATAAATATACATAAACTTGATGTTTTCTCCTTTTCTGTAGTACATTTTTCTGTGGAGTCGATTCTTGCAGCCTCGAGCTTAAGAAAATAATAATTCTCTCTTTATTATATCCTAGTAATGGTGTGAAGATACTTTGGCTTCATTCACTTCACTATTCCCAGTTTTATTTGGATTCAGCTTGAATCTGATTTGCTAAGAAGATAGTTTTCTCAAACATCAACTCTCAAGTCCTAAGAGAAAGTAGTTAAGTACTAATATAAGACCACAAGACACAGCAGTCCGGGCTCAAGTATTCTCATTGCAAAGCTAAATCCATCCTCTATTCCTTTAAACCTAATAACCATCCCCTGCCAATTGCCATCTACCAAACGTCAAGTCCTTTGTACATGCTATTATTCGGCTACAAGTTTAAATATCAACTATATATAGATTTATATCCTAGTCCAAACAAATCCTAATTGCTTAACAAACCAAATCCTTCATTTTTCTTTTTCATTAAACACGTAGAACCTTGGACAATCTCCAAATTCGCATATCCAGCAAGGAAGCTTAAAATGTAGCAGACGTAGACTAGAAGTTATTTATAGTGAGTATAATATCCAATCACTGAGAAAACATGTACTCCCTCCGTCCCCAAAAGGATGAGCAAAGTACAATTTACATATATTAAGAAAAGTAAAAGTAGAGGAAAGAGAGTAAAAAAGTTCCAAATTTATCTTTAGTAGCCCCACAAGATTATATAAAGTGATGAGTAATTTTATTTATTTTATACTAATGGACACCACTAAATGACTTAGTTACTCTTCACTTTATGTACTTTATCTCATCTTTTGGGACAAAAAAATTAGTACCTTTAGTCATCCTTTTGAGGATGGAGGGAGCACCAAGTTTGACTTCAAGGTTAAGTAAAGAAGGTAAACAACAGGGTGAGGATGAAAATGTTAATATCATTGATTGAAGAAAATGTTGTATTGTAAATTTTAAGAGGAGAAATACAAGCCTTTATATCGGCCTAAGACAAACTTTCGCACCAGGTTTTTGTGATGAGCATCTGCTGAACTGGCCAAGATTAGAGCTAATAATCTAATTTAATAAAAATATCTAATATAATACAACAATATTTTGAGTTTTTGACACTCCCCCCAAGCAGAAAATCTTATATCAATAACTTTCCTTGTCACAAAAACTAATCCATACAATTATAAAATAATACTCTATGCAAAGTGCAGACTGCAACGGCGGACACAAAGTGTTGAATGTGGATGCAAAATGCTGACTACAACTGCAGATGTAAAGTGCTTGGCTGCAACGAGGGACTAAACTATGTGATAATAAACTAAATTCCCTAATTTTAGAAAACACATGGGCCCAACTTGCTTCTTTCACTATGCAAAGGAACATTAACAAACCATGACTGTTGAGGATGTCTCGGATAATTATACTTCCTTATCCAAAATATATAATAAGCCTTGTGAAATAGAACACAGGTAGTTTCAAATCAAATTTCTTTTTACTGTACTGTGGCACGCGTGAGAGCTGACAGCAATGGCAGCACGAGTAGTGCTGACCACACTGTAATTATGTTTGTGCTAAACCATATTAGAATTAACTTTGATCAGAAGGGAGTTTTGAGATCTGGACCAAGGTAAGAAAATATTCGATCACAATTATGTGTCGCATGTGGAGGAAGCAAGATAATATTGTGTTTAATGTTTACTGGTAGACATGAATGCCGACGGATGATGCAAGCTGATTGCCAAACAAGAACAACTCTACAGTGTTGATACCATGTCAATATCATAGAAAGAAAGAAAAAGTTGTATTGTGTATTGTCAAAGAAGAGAAATAAAAGCTCTAGAAAAGGGATTCTTCATTATCCACAACAAACTATCGTATCCCAGCATTAGATGCTCTGATTCTCGGGGATTCTCTCCTACTTTACAAATTATGTGTTTTGAATTTATATATCTGATTATTTTTTGCTATAGTTTATGCCTTCATGTTTACAGATTCATGAAACTTGTAGTGTTTGTTTGATGTTTTTTCGTGCAGTATCTATTTTGTCAAATGTTTCAATATATATATATATATATATATATATGGGTAGTGATCTATAGCAAATAGTTGTTATGGACACAGTTCCAGCAAACGCATCTCCCATCGTCTAATGTAAGAGATTAATGAAGATTAAACCCCTTCTGCAACTAACAGTAGTGGCAGGTAAAAAATAGGATACCTGCCTTTATTCTTAATAGAGGCATAGAGAAATGTCCTAAATAATTTCACTTTAGTTAGATTTAAATAGCTTCAATATATTTATTTGTAATGTAATTAAATCAAATTGTATTACAATATGAAGTTTAAATTTTAAATAATCAAATTGTCACAATAATTGAGAATGCTAAATTTATTACTTAAGAAATTATTTATACAAATAAATACATTGAATATAATTGACAATATTAAATTTTATTACTTAAGAAATTATTTATACAAATAAATACATTGAAACTATTTAAATCTAACTAAAGTGGGGTAGTATTTAGGACATTCCTCCATACTTTACTAAGAGTAGAGGCAGGTATCCTATTTTTTTGCATGCCACTACTCTTAGTAGCAGGAGGGTTTTAATCTCCATTAATCTTGCCAGTTAGATTTCGCATTAGACGGTGGTAGATTTGTTTGCTGGAATAGTGTCCATAACAAGCTATAGATCACTACCCATATATATATATATATATATATATATATATATATATATATATATATATATATATATATATATATATATATATATATATATATATAAAAAAGCCTACACATTTAATAATACAATGTGTCGATTGCCAGTTCCCCCGCACCCAAATCCCCATATTTTAAGATTTGACGAATTGTCATATCTCCGTGTGACGCACCGAGTATCCCCACATCAGTATTTGTGCTTCTTAGTACAAGCCTTTATATATGCATAAAACAAACTCGGTCACCAAGTTTGTGTGATGACCAAGCTACTGAACTTGGTGGCCAAGATTAAAGCTAATACTCTAATTTAATAATAGTACCGATTATAATATAGTAAATTCCAACAGAAATAATGCTAATGTTGTAAGAAAACATCCATGTCTAATTTGGCATCTGTAAATACCAGAGACTCTTGCCTCAGCCCCAATCATACACAAGCAAAGGACTGAAAGAAACGAACAAGAGAAATTAAACAAAAAAAAATGAAAAATACAAAAACATTATACATAGGAGGTAATGCTCATACAATACCTGTAAACAGCCATCATATCACTTCTACTGGCTTCAGCTTGAGTACTTCCTGCTGTAGGGTTTATCCTGTCATCTATGAAACTATCATCATATGAATTATTGTCCTGCTCATCCTCATCATCTTCAGATACTGGAACTTCTCCTGAAACCCTGAGCATATTGAATCACAGCATTACGAGAAAATCAATATCTTTTACAATGTTTAATGCAATAGATATATTATCCATAGAGTGGATGTCTCATCTCAGCCTAATTGTTTATTGAGCAGAGTTCATCTGCCAATCCTTTTAAAAGTTAACGGTCCAAACAAGAATATTTTGTCACTACACAAAATTTAGTCTAAGCATGGACTTACTCGGCTTGCTCTTCAATGAAGACTCTGGCAGCCTTAACTATCTTCTTCTCACCTGAATGCAACACATGATACTGAGTGATGCAAAACAATAAAATTGACTCTTAATTGGTTTAAGCCAGAAAAAAATGGATAATTTACAGGTCCAAAACATGACATTAATTAGTAATGCCGGATCTGACAAGGCAAACAACCCATCCACAACAACATTGTTATAAACACCTAAACTCACATGAAGCACAAACTTAATATACCTCTGGCACGCTTATGTGTGTCAGGAATGCTGCAGATAGAAGATCTTGCCAGTTCTACTAGAGCACCTCTACTTTCCTCCTTTCTTTTGAAGGCTGTTTGTGGAGATCTCCATACTTCCGCAATCTTTTAAACTTGCATTCTTGTTTAACACTTTCTGATTTACCTCCAGAATTAAAATGCCAGTCTTTGCTGCAACTATTGGGTGATGGATTTTCCAGTGGATTTCCTATTTCTTCCACAACCGGGAAAGCAGCATATGTTCTTGTGGAACTATTGTTTCCATTGACTGTAGATGTTTGAATCTCATCTTTAACAGATGAAGCTGGGACATCTCTTCCACTAGCATCACTGTCCTTGATAACCTTACCATTCTTTATTAGAACTGAAGAATTAAAGATCAGTTCAGTTTGCAATTTGGAAGGTGAATCAAGGTCTTGAACCATGAACTCGCCCTTGTTTTTACTTTCTGATGTTCCTATAAAATCGGAAACTTTTTCAGCAAAGAATATTACTCATGTAAGGAACCAGACATGCAGAAAACAGAATATATATTTTTTTTAAATTACTAACCTGTGCCATCTGTAGGAGACTCTGGAACAACACCGCTCTTAAGAAGGTTAGTTAACCGAGGACTAAGCTCAACTTCACTAAAGTCATTGCAAGAGTCAACAGCCAACACCAATGGTGTTTTCTTTTCCACGACTTGAGGAGCCTCATTGGTTTCTCCATCTGAAAAATTACTTTTTGAAATTGGGGTCGGCAGAACTCTTTCATCCCTAACTAGGGTTAGTTCTTGCTGGGTGTCAGAGTCGGAAAATTCATTTAGCATATCCGCATCTCCTTTGCATCTTGTCCCGGTAGCTTTCACACACTTTACTTGCATAGGATCTTCTTTGTACTCCGCAAGTGATGACCCAAAGTGAAAAGCATCTTGCTTCGAACAGTTTAGCAAGTCAACACTGCTTGCAGTTGTACATTTAGAACGAAAAACTTCTTTCAATGGAAGTAGTGGTACAGACATAACAAGGACCTTGCCAAGATCATCAACCGATACAAAATCTGACCCAAACAAGTAGGAGTGCACGGAACAACTTTGTGGTTGAAACTCTGGAAGACACTGCTTCTCCTCTGTTCTATAGGCATACATTGGAGATAAATGTGATTCTGATACTTCTCTTTTTGAATTCACTTCTGGGGAATTGTGAAAAGTCTGCAGATCTGAAAAAGGTAATTAAAAAGTAAAACACTAGAATTGCATTGTAAAAATTTGTGGCATCTGCGTCAATCATACCTAGTTGCATAAAAATACAGGAGGCAAAGAGGAAGTAATGAAATATGAAGGAGTAGCCCTACATAGAATTGGATAATTTTGAGTTTCGATAACATGACAGTCAAGCAATGTATTCAGAAATCAGGAAAACAAATTTGATCCCATATATATGAGATGTAAGCATGCAAGTAGACCAGAAGTCAACCACTTCTCTATTTTTTTTCCTCTTTTTTGTGGTTTTGAATCAGGGAAAGTTAAGAGTGTATAATAAAATAGAAGGTCAGATGGAGAAGAAGGGCTAGTTTGTGGCACCTTCGCAAGCGATTTACTAGCCAGTTAGACAAAGCTTGCTTCTTCATTGCAAGGAACGGGAAAGCCCCACAGGTTAGAAGCACGAAACTTTACTAAAAGATAATCAGATATATGAAAAATAAAGGGATTACAACACGAGTCTTGTTATGTATTACGAAAGTGTTCTGCCGAATTATGATTAAGACGTATGTGCATACATGGGATAGGTAATACGATATTTTTCTGTTGAATTATAATTAAGACGTATGTACATACATAAGATAGGTAGGAATAAAGAATAGTCCCTAATTTACTCTAAAGGAACGATTATCTTTAAAGGAAAACCTAAAACAACACTCTACTAAAGCCAAATCATTTTTTGCAAAACTCTAAAGGAAAACCTAGAACTGAGCCATTATTAGGGTAGAGCTATAATACCCAAATTAACTTACACTATACAACCAAAAATCCAAAATAATGTTAAAATTTACAAATATAACATAGACACCTAAAAAGCCTAATAATCTGAAAACTACATTAACAAACCCTAATTTAATCCTATATCATACTTTCTCCCTCCATCCAATATTATGTCCTCTTCATGTTTTTGGCACATAATTTAAGCCATGATAATAATACATTTGAAGATTATTAGTTTTTATATAGCTTTTTTTCCACCCCATTGTGATGCAACAATACAACATACAAGTGTAATTTGAACAAATGATTTAAAAAATATAACATCTTAGCATACCAATTGCAAGTCTTAACTTTGTGACTGTCATTATTACAAAAGCTAATATAATATCTAATGCTTCATAAGTTTTTCTTTAATATCCCATTTGTGCTTTTTTGGGCAACTCTTTTGTCCTTCCTTTTTCTACTCTCTCTTCTATCCCTTTTATCTTTAAAAACTTAATAAATAAAGGATGGGACTGATGGACTATTACATAAGAACCAAGTCATAATTCATGTTAAACTCTTAATTGCATTTCTGTTTCATACCTTCATGTCAACCCCATTAGTTCCATTTAATCTTTCATTTACTGTTTTTATTTTGAGAATGGGTGTACTTTTTGGCACACTCTGACTTATGATATTTTTGTGATGGTAGAATAAGTTTTATTAGATAGAAGAGAAAATATAGAAAGGAAGGGCCAAGAGTCCTCCAATGAAATACAAATAGAGAACTAAGAAAAAACTAATGAAGCGCAAGGGCTGCCCAGAGAAACCAATTCATAATATTCTCAATAGAGGTAGTCACTAGAACAGGAAGCTTAAAGAGAGACATAATATATATTGCAATGCTAAAAAGACTAGTCTTTATCAACATGATTAGCTCCCTAATGAAAGAACGCTGTCTTCTATCCACCTAATCTCTTAGCTACTCTCTCCACACTAGGAGATCATGCCCTTTCACTTCTGGGTACCCAATTCGAACAACCAAATCCAAAGATTTAGAAGAAGGATTACCAACTAATGACACTATGGCAGCTCCTAAATAGCATAGCTTCCAAAGAGACAGAGGCACCAAGAGACTGGGTGACTAAATTAAAACCAGTAAACCTAAATTTAGACAATTTAACTTTAAGTCTAGAGATCCCCTAAAAATCTACAGATGGTCAAAGTGTAATTAAAACCCAAAATATTTGTTAACAAGAAAGAGAATAGTATTATCAGCAAACTGAAGGTTGGATACTCTAATCTCCTCTCTATCCGCACATCCAACCACTAGCCATCAACCCAACCTTCTCTCACTATGCAATAACATCTTGCAAAGAACATCAATAACCAGAAAAAGGGGGACACAGAGTCACCCTATCTCAAACCCCTTGAAGCCTTAAACCAACTTTAAGATTCCTTATTCAAATAATTATAAAGAAAGAAGACTGAAGACAACCATGGACCCATCTCCTCCATCTGAGTCCAAATCCCTTCCTCTGCATCAGTTTTCTCCTCCATTTGACTCTAAAGCCCTTTCTCTTCATCACCCTTCTCTAAAAACTCATCTCTTCCATCTGAATCCAAAGCCCTTTCCAACTAAAGATATAACTTCATTTTGTTATCAAAAAGTTAAAAGGAAAGTGTTTTATGTGTGAACACGAATATATGCAGAAAGCCCAACTTGTCAAGAAGGCTTTCTTCATCTTTGCATGACTGCCATCATTATTCCACCATTAATATCATTGTTCATAGCCTAGAGATTCTTTTAGCACAACTCCATAGTCTTCATTAATCTCCTCGGTATATAACAATTGTCACTCCTGCTTAGTTTATTGGTTGTTGGGAAACACTATAATTTTTTAACACCATTGTTAAAGCAGTAGCCCAAACTGGATCAAATCTAAATTAATACTCATTACTCAAAATCAAGTATCAAGGAAGAAGATGATGGTAACAAAAGAGGACATAAGAAAGGTGGAACATACTATTCTGTTGGTTCTCCAATTGTGTTTATATTGTTTTCTCTTAAATTTTCTATAGATCATTGCTAATGATGAAGACAGTATGTACCAGAAAAAGAAAGCATACGGGATTCAAGATGGTAATGGTGCTTCTAGACACCACTATGAGAAGATGGAAAAATATGGTAAATATATGATAGTGCTTATGGTAGAAACTAAAAAGGAGAGCATGAGATGCAATTGTCGGTTAGGATGGTTATTTATTCTAATTGTGATGATCAGAATAGTTAGGGAAGTGAACGAGGAAAAGACATTAAAAACAAGTGCAAGTCATACCATGTGTGGAATGGCAGAAGGTGGCCATAGGTAGAAGAAAAGAAGAGTGGCCGACCAGAGATTCATAAACATGTTCTTTAGTAGAGGTTCTTGCTTCGCACATATAATATCACTTGGCAAATGGTTCTTAGATTAGGAAGTATCACCAGTCAAAAAATAATGGGAATTAGACCGATTAGTGAAGGGAAAAAAAGTGATTAGACGGAAAATTAATTGGGGTTTAGCCTCAACACCTTAACATTATAATCTCTTGATTGCAACCAAGATAGATTGATTCCTATCTCCGAAACTCCACAAAAGGTTTTGAATCCACTCTGCAGAGATTAAAGGCATATCGGAATCGGGCTCAAAACTCATTCTCGTAAGTGATCAGTGAAACCCTTAAATAGTTAACTACTCATCCATTGACAAACAATCGATCACAACCAAATGTTGGTTTTATGAACTCTCAATATTTCATAAGCTAATCAACATATGGGGATTAAATCACTAATACCCAAATGAATAAGAAAGCGAAAGCCTTAATGAATTAGGAAAACCTAACTGACCAAAAAAGTAAAAAGAATTAGAAAAAAACCTACTACATTACTACATAAGAAATCCATAAGAAATCCATAAGAAGTACTTCTTCTGTCCACCTTTACTAGTCCCTCTTCCTTTATTAGAGGTCCCAAATATGGTCCACAAAAGGCTTATTTTAAATTTCTAGTAACTTTCTACCCTAATCTCGATGTTTCTTAAAATTTGAACAATTAAAATGAGGACAACAAAAGCTGGATGGAACGAGTACTAAATATGAATAGAATTTATGATGTCGATAGAAACAGATATATGAATAACCATTAGGTCTTAAATCATAATCCACAAATTTCCTCGTCTCATTTAGTTATTTGAATGAAAACCTTGACTTCAAAGTATCCTCACAAAATCTGTTCGTATGTTAATGTGTGGAATTTCTGATGCAGGTTTTCAAAGCAAAACAACACAAAGCTCCTAAATCCAGATCCTCCGAGTAGTTTCCTTGGTATAGATATATCTTCTGAATATATACCAGAACATGAAAATCACTAACAGTTCACAAACTGTATTAAAAAGGAAAAACCTTATAAATAAGAACTTTTTGTGCCATAGGCATTTTTGATCTGTCAAAGATGGTATCACCTTTCGTGCTGCTGTCATGGTGCTCATCAACAGTTTCAACACTTGAGCATAGATCTGAGGCGCCTTTATCCTGAACCATCATGAAGTCACGTGAACCATAATGCTTAGTTAAATAAGATTAGTCTAGCAGGAAATCACAAATTTCAATATCAAACCTCAATACAGAAGGCCTTTTTGTCCCTAGAATATGATAGCCCTTGCATACGTTGCATTGTATCAATCAACATCACTGATCTGAATGAATGCATGATTTTGTGCACTCTGGAGGGAAATGCCTGGAAGTGAGGGAAGGCAATAAGGGAAGGTCTGAAAAGGTTTTCAGTGGTAGGCTGGAAATACTTTCTTAGTATATCAGACTCAGCATTGGTTAATTTAGTTTCAAACTCCGGCGTCTGGACATTGTGATCTTCTAGCACTTTCTTTCCACGAGGAACAAATTGTTCAATTGAGAGCTTAACAAATTGAACCTCTGGTTTGAAAATATGAGGAATCTGTAATTAAAACAATATGGAACTTTTAAAGGAGAGTGTTTGCAAAGTTTGAAGGAATTACTGAGGAACCTTATGAAATAATTACCATCCTCGGACTAGAATGAAAATTGAAACTAGTAATTCCCCCATTTCGCATGTGTTTCTTAATAGCCTTTGAGTTTGCTTGCTTTCTCATGTAACCCTTCAATTCTGACCCTTCACAAGCTAAAACTAGTAAAACTTGTTAAAGAAATTTTAGAAAAGACCTAAAGTAAGGTTGAAAACAATTTCAACAATTTTGAAGCCTGGAGGTGCAGGAAGAAAATATGAGAAAGTTTTCCACATGGTCATATTAGCTAGCCACAATATACTCGAGGAAAATCTTAATGGATGACAGAAGGATATCAACTCGCCTTCATGCTTCCTTCCAGTCCTCCCCATGCGCTGTATCATTCTCAAAGGCGTAGACATTAGCATCAAAGCATATCACAAGATCAACTTCCATGATATCTAGGCCTTCTTCCCCAATCGATGTTGCAACAATTACATTGAAACCACCAGCACGAAATTTCTGTAGGAAAAAATCAAGTAAGCAACGTGGGCATAGAAAGAAAGAAATAATTTATAATTACCTCCAAAACAGCCTGTTGAACTTTTTGTGACTGTCCTTTTAATGTTTTTCCTGTGAAAAACTATAACTAAGAATTACTTCAAAAAAACTTTTTAAAAAAATGGATAAGCAATACAAAATCCCTATTTAAGAATAAGTTCGTAGAAGAGAGGCAAACAAATTGGCAATTAAGCAGAAATTTTATTTGAGAAGGGAAATGTTATGTTCTCCCATAAAGTTAAAAATTGAAATGATTAATATTTTAAATGAAAAATTATAGAACTAAGAAAACACAAGGAGCCCGTAAAAGAAAAGGAAACACATAGAAAAACATAAGGCAAGTGCTGTTAAGCCTTATACTCCCGCCAAACGAAAGACTATAGATACAGTCAAATTATAAAAAACAAGCATCTCAAAATTATTACTTAAAAGATTTAAACTCTGAAAAATTAAAGGTTTGCAGTATTATTGAGTTCTTTACACTTCATAGACTAAAGCGTTAAACTGAATTTTCATATTTCAAGAATGAAGCATATATATAAATATTACATTATTTATTTGTGTATATATATATATATTAAATATTTTTTGGAATATTATTATGATATGTTTTTCTTAAAATATTTATTTTTATTTATTTTATTACTTTTATTTCCTTTTGTTCTTATCCTTTTTCCTCTAATTATCTTTCTTTTACACTTTAATATTGGATTCATTTTAGCCAACCCAAACTGCTATTGAGGGAGTATTATGTTTCCACTATCAGTTTATATATATTGAGTGCCCTCAAGGATATATAGAGGAACATAATAGAACCATAACGTCAGGTTCTACCAAACTAAGAAATAGGCGAAAGAGAAAGAGGATTACTAGTCAACACGTATCTTGCTACTCATGGTTCTAAACCTTGTTGCCAACTTTTATGATTTGTCTCTTGCCAGATATTTCCAGTTATTGTTATAAAATTAACACTAAACAAGGATACAATTTCAACTGTCACAATGACACTTTAGTAGAATTTCCCTTTGTAGGAAAATAAAAAAACAACACTAAATGACGTGGCAAAAAAATGATAAATAAGAGTTGTATGGCTTTCAATTTATTTTTTCTTTTCTCTCTAGATATACATACCTTACCTATTTTTATGAAATCGATTAGCTAGTGCTCACTGGATTTTGACAAAAGGTAAAAAAAAATGTGTTAAAATTGTCTAAAAATCAAAACAATAATAGTGAATAACCATGTCCCGTTACAGAAGAGGAAGGAGGTGATGCACCAATGATGTAGAGGAAGAAGGACATGCTGTCATGCACCAATGATGAATTTTACATCAGACATGAATGAAACAATAGCTTCAACCTTCGATGTGGAGCAAATTTCGATGAGGGAGTAATACTGAGAGTCACTGGAATCTAAGCAATCAGACCCATCTATATGGATTTACTGTTGGTGACCAACGCAAAACAAAAGGTTGATAAGATGAAGCCAACACCCAGATCACTGCAGATTTGGAAAAGGGAGTGAGGAAGAAACTCCTCAAACCTCCTTTGTCTGACCTTCCTTTTTGGTGATGGTCGTAGGTGATGGTGTCTATGGGTGGTGGTGGTACGCAAGGTAAGTTGAATCTTTTAAAAGAAAATGAAGAAGAGGAGAAGAAGAATAGAAAGAAGAGAATTTTTCTTGCTTGTGTTCTTTTTGGCTCGTCCTTTCAGTTATGTTTCTTTGATTTATTAGACAGCAACTCAGGGTAAACATAACAGCTTCGTATCCATGTGGGAATCTAAACGTAAGTACGTAAAAAACTCTAAACATAACAAAAGTTTGAGAAAATACTCTACTCAACTCAACAGTAGCTTGTCATCCAGACTATTTGGGGTACACTTAAAATGGATCTTATATGTAAACATAAAGAAGAAAGACGAGAGAAATGGAAAATATTTCGCCTACTCAGTCCTTGATATTTGGATTTCCCTCCTCCACTCACTCCTATCGTTGGCCATGTTCTCTGTATAGATAGATTACTAGCATTCGAAATCTCAATTTTTATAAACACTCAAGTTTAATGAGCTAAATAGCATGTGGAAATTATATCTCTATTTAAAAATAAACAAAACCCAAATACAAAATTGAATAAGAAGACTAAAACCTTGATGAATCAGATAACCCAAATCCATAATGGAATAAGAAAGAAAAACTTTAATGCGCTAGAAAATTCTAATTACCAGGTAATTTTAAATCTCTACTTACTTTAAATTACCTTAAATCCCCAATTTTTAATAGAATACCTAGTTACATTAATTTCTACTCGATTGAAAATGTAAAGGATAAATAGTTAAATCTAAAATTGTTTTCCTCGTCTAGCTAAAGGGGTGGAAGTATAGTGATGTTTCTGTTGATTGGTACAGAGTAAAAAGGAGAGAATTAAAATGGAGGGGACTCCACGAAATGACCTTATTTGCTAGTTCAGATGATGGATGAATTCGAGGAATAGGATTTCAGTCATATACAATCCCCATTTTAGTTAAAAAGCAAAGATGTGGACTGATGCAGTCAATGGAACTGATTAAAATGCAAGATTATATGGAAATCCATTTCCATGCCAACCAAACTATATCTTTTACACGAATCAAGATGCTTTTGCTCTCCTCTCTATAATATATATAGAGAGAGAATATTGATCCATAGCCAAAGTTGGATGGGAGCCCTTATTATCCAACGTAGATCCTACCATGAATTCATTGATCTAAGAGTTAGAATTACTCCCATCCCCATAACTATTCTGCTGATGGTGGACCCCATCCGCACAATAGCTATGCGGATGGGATATATCATCCGCACAATTATTGTGCAGACGAGAACCCAGAAATTATATCACATCCGCATAACTACATGTGTGTATATATATATAGGGTAATGATCCATAGTATGTATTTGTTATGGATAAAAATGAGCATGCATCATCTCTATGGTTCAATGTAGGAACCGACGGACAAGATTAGAACTAAAAAATTCACGTCCGCTACTATTAGTGGCGGACGACGGGTTATGTCCGCTACTACTAGTAGCAGATGACGGTAATATTTTCAGCGGCATCCGCTACTAATAGTAGCATACGTGAATTTTTCAATTCTAATCCCGGCAGTTGGTTTTTGTATTAGATGCTAATGATGGTGTTTGCTCATTTTTGATTCATAGCAAGTACATCATTCCCCATATATAAACAACTCGGTGCTTCAACTTTCTCAATGCATCTGCTCTTGTATTCCCACCCACATCACCCCTCCATGCCTACAAACCTCTTCAATCCCAGAAGTGGGAGGAAAAGAGAAACGCAATTGCTGAGCTTTGTAAGTTATGATTGTGATTTGAAGAATTACCATTCTCATATTTATTAAGAGTAATGAGTCTAGTTACTACAAGAAAATTACAAGATGATTGATGCATTCCCTTCCCCTCCACTCAACTAAACGTTGTAAAAACTCCTTATCCCTTCTCCTTATTCCCATTGTATAAACCAACATTAGGTAAAAGAGGTTTTCTTTCCTTTCCTATGGCAAAGCTCCCCCTCCACTTCATTGTATTAAACAGCGTTAGACTGGATCCTATATCATGTTAGGTTGCCTAAGAATTTAACATTATAACCAAGCAGAAGCTCATTTCTTGCTAGATTTACTCACAAGTTCAATCAACACAGTTATACTTAGGATAAGTTCATTGTCAGAAGCATGTAGCATGGTATTGTTCTGGTTGGATTGTGAGCACCTTGAGATGTCTTTATCTCTCACATTGAAGATTTGATAGTCTGTAAAGCAGTAAGCTTTTAGACATGTTTTGGCACAGAATATAAGACATGTTGAAAACATTTTTATAAATCATAATTTCAATATATTTATATATCCTTCTATTTTTCGTTTTAAATTAATCAAAGATTAAAAGTATAATGTATAATTGTGATTTTCAGATCAGTTAAAATTCTGTGCTGGAAGTAATTGCATAGTATTAAGCTTGGCTCAAGCGGCTACAATCATCACAGCTACCACAGTCCACAAAATATCCACAAAATTGTGAAACTTTAGTTGGAAACATGAAAAAACAGCTCTTAAGAGATCAGTTCTTCAAAATTTCTGTTGTAAATAAAAATGGAACAAGAGTGCAATATACATACACAATACACGTATATATAAACATTTATTTTTTGTTGAAATTAAGATACCGCTTTCAATAAGATATTTCAATATCACTGCTAAAAATGATAGTTTATAGCAGTTGTAGATCCAACAATATAACATTGTCTAATTGAGTTGCATTACTCGCAAGTCAGAGGCTTAAAGCAACTTCATAACCTGATTAAGGAGAACGATCAGACCCAAAGTAAGTTCAATTTGAAGGAGAATTTCAACGTAGTCAACCATTCCAAAATTGACAAATCCAAGGACATATTACAAAGTAAATGAAAGGTGTCACAGAAAATGAAAAGATGGTGGAAGTTTAATGTATGATAGCATATAGAAAACAATAAACAATAAAGAAGCCGTGTTACAAACCTGAGCTTTGACCAATAAACTCGGTAGCTTTAACAAACTCCCCAATATTGACTAATGCATCCATTATATCCCTGAAGTACATATCATTATAACAGGAGAAAAATGTAAGATACAAGTGAAATTTTATCATTGACAATGTCATAAGATGTTTTCAAGGAAATCAGTTTGACAACATTAGAGAATTTGAAAATATCAGCATATCATCTCACCTTACGCTACCTCTAAAATTTGAGAAAATAATAACCTTAGACTTCTGTGGATCTTTCGTTTCTGCACCACCATATTTAGCAGTCAGATATTCCAGAATCAACAAATATAAACATAGTCAGGTATAAGAACTACATCTATAAAAATCATTTTTTTATAAATGGAAAGAAAGAAACAACATCAGTTGCACTAGTCTCAATAGTACGAAGCACTATAAGAGACGATTGAACAAGCCTTTCATTCTGAGAAACAGGGTAACGAAAAATTCATGTTGCAGGAAAATTGGGGAATGAGTTCAATTTTATAAGACTTACAGTCCATTTTACCATTAAGTCTTAAAATCACCCACAAAAGAGTACAGATCTGGAAGAAAATCTACAGCAACTATCCAGCAAATTCAGCGATGAATACAAATTTAAACACAAGGGGTTCTTTGATAATAGTCAAAGTGGTTCAGTTAAGGTCCAATCCCATTGCATTATCAGGTTCAAAGAATATTGAATTATAACTTATCAAAATCCTAATGTGCACCAACTAAGGTGTAAGTTATCGCATCTGGAGGAAGAAGAAGGAATATATAAGACCTCAAGCTGGTCAAAGACAACTGATACTTTGGTTTTGAATTGTTATCCACAGTATGTCCAAACAGTATCAGCTTTGCAATTAAATACTATAGATATTGCATATCATGAGAGAGAGAGAGAGAGAGAGAGATACTACTGACACGGACACAGGCAAGAGATAAACAACTATGTCATACAAGTCAAGAGCCTTAAAGAAGCAAGATTCCGTGAAACATACTGAAATGATCAATCAGTACTTCTAACATTTTTGACAATTTAGGACTAGGATCACCACGAGACAAGCTTTGCTGCATTAGAATCTTTGTTTTCCAAAGAACTTCATTTTTACTCATAAGTCGTGCAAAAGGCCTGCAATTATTTGAGATAGATTATATTAGGTTAAATATTAGCTTCATAAACATGTCTGGGAATCATCTCTAAACTCTGAGACAAAAAGGAAATCTTTTGAGGTGTAACAAAAATATGCATTACATGGAACTTCTTTAGGATTCTTCTTGTATCTATATCCAAACTAAATCCTTGCAAGTGCGACAAAATTAAGGATAGATGTAACCTTTATCTCACATCCCCTAAAAGCCCTGGCTCGCAAAGTTAAGAAACAACCAGGGAGTTCCTTAAATTTTTTCAGGGGAAATTGCACAATCAAAATTTGACACATAAAACAACAGACCAAATTGTTCATGAAAAGTTCAAGGTTCTACTTGAGCTCTTTCACGAGTTTTAACTTCATAAAGCTCAGCTCTGCTCTTGAACATAGGTTTTGGTATATATAAATATGTATATGTTTCTATATAAGAAAACCTTTTTTGAGATCCCAATGTTTAATATACGTTGTCTGTAATAAATATATACTTTTCAAATATTCTATATTTATTTACATGTACCATACATATCTTGTGGACCAAGACACTAAAATCTTACAATAAGAAATTGCTCCCTCTATATATGTTTGAGTGATATATTGTTCAAATCCTAAATTATTCTTTAGCATCTTAAGTGAAAATTTTAAATAAAGCAAGAATATTTTATCTAAATGTGTCAGTTGCCCATCTTAAAATTTGTGCCACAAACTTGATTTTGAACCATGACACTCAAACTAAAACGGGGGGAGTACTTACATTATACTAAATTGACAAAATAACAAAAATAAACTCCTATATTATCCATTGGGCCTAAACTTACACCTCCATTTGTCATATGCACATATGCACTTGTGAAGTACATCAAGTCCATTAGGATCCCCAACAAGAGACCTCGAAAATTATTTCTTAGTTTAGTCATATCAATCATTTATTAGTTTATCATCTGATTTTTTACACTTGAATATATATGCAACGTAATTTTGTTTTATTAATGTCATTTTATATATTTTTTGTCCAACTTTATTGCCAACAATAATTTGTTCAAACTTCTATTCGTTTATAATTTCTTTACAGTTAATTAATTTGAATGGCAAAAATAACATTTACCCCATTGTAGTTGGCACATTTTGTGCAATACTAAAACAAACCGGGTTAAATCCCGAGTTTGGAACAAATCTCGGGTCAAATCTCAAGTCCGAATCGAATCAAATTCATCCAAATAAGGCCTTAAACCACTGGCTCAATATTATCTTCTTGGGTCATCTTAGTCCATCACAGGCTCATCCAAAAGGTCATAACTGAAGGTACTATTGTTAGTAATTTAATTCCTTATACACAAACAAATTTTTCTCATATTTTTCGATGTGAGACTGGAACGTTACAAACTCCCCCACTTAAATTTCTGATGTCCCCGTCAGAACCGATCACACACACGGTCCAAAGATTTTGCCTCTCTAACCATTGTGGGATAATACCGGCTGGCTACGTATCCCCACCACGGGACCAACCTCTCCGCATTCAGGATAATACCACCACCATCATATCCCCCCCTCAAGGACCCAATCGGATGACCCGACCGAGCTTTCAAGAACTTGGCTCTGATACCTTATAAAACAACGCATGTCAAATCCCGAGTCTAGAACAAATTTCGGGTCAAATCCCAAGTTCGAATCGAATCAAATCCCCAAATAAGACCTTAAACCACTGGCCCAATATTATCTTCTTGGGTCATCTTAGCCCACCACAGACTCATCCAAAAGGTTATGACTGAAAGTACTATCGTTAATAATTTAATTTCTTATACACAGAAAAAAAAATTCTCATATTTTTCGATGTGGGACTGGGGTGTTACAAATAGGTCATTGAACTAAAAAAAAGCTGCAATTAATCAACTGAACTCAAAAAAAAACTGCAATCGACCCATTCCGTCAAATTAATTAAACGTTGTCGAAATCAAGCTTTGTTTTTCCTATGTGGCCTGACTGGAAAAAAAATGACATGGAAACAAGCAACCAAGTGAGATGAAACAATGAACCCTCATCCATCTTCTTCCCAGGTGAGATGAATTACATGAACAAAATTATATATTCAGAAACAAAATCGAACCACGTTATAACCCAAATTCATCTTCTTTTCAATCCATCATCCATATTCTTCCCAATAATAATTTATGAGCTAATTAACTACTAATTCGTCATCCTTCTTCTACCTTGAATGCACTAGATCTGAAATTTGGTTTTAAAAAAACAAACCCAACAAACTGGTGTAGATAAGAGAGAAATTAAGCATAGTTTTTTAGTGTTCGTGTGACGTTTATGTGGTTTCAGGTGTACTACTCCAATATTTTCATCCTGAACAAGATCTGGTGCTCTTATAACCATATATAATCACCATATGATATTAGATGATGAAAAAGGAATTATATATGTAGGGAGAAACCAAATCTAAAAAGGAGGCCTCAGTGGGAAGAGGGTTGCAAAGTGAGGGAAGCCCTTAATTCTTAAGTTGATGAACAATAAAATCTAGGGTGGTTTGTATTGGACAATATATAGCTTTCTAGTTTTTGGTGCTGGGTGAATATACCCATAGTTGTCAAGCGACGCCCAGGCGTCCTGGCACTGGAGAAGGGCAAAGCGATGCCTTGGACGTCGAGCTGCCAAAACTCACGCTTTAGTAGTTAACCCAAGTTAAATGATTAAGTCATTTTTTATCCATAACTCATCAAAATCCATGGACTTGCTATGTGGTGTAATTTTATAAATTATTAACTTGTAATGAGTGATGGGCAATGACTTGGTTGATTCTTTATATTCTACGTGATGTTTGTTGACTTGTTCCACTAGTTTTTAATGTCAAGTGTTTTATTTTTGAATTTTGACTATGAAGTATTCATATAATTGTGTTTTTAAATGTATTCCATAGTGTTGGTTATAATGTTTTGGGTTTTAATATATACTCCCTCCGGTGATAAAAGTCCTTATTATATTTTAGGGTTTTAAATGTCCATTTTCCTTTAATAACCAAACTTTTATACATATTTTCCTATTATACCCGTAGCATTAAATATACTTTTCTTATTATAATTCTCTCTCCATATTTAATGACATTATTATGGGCAATTTTGTCATTTTATTCATCTTCTTAATATGCGTGAAAAGCCCACTAGGACTTTTATCCTGGAACAGAGAGAGTATAAAATTTTATTGTTCAACATACTTGTTTAGTAAAATAAATAATGTGTAAATTGCACATTATTAACGACTTGTCACCATATATCTGACGCTTACGGCAGTAGCGCGCGGCTTAAGCTTCTGGCGGCCAACTATAAAACTATAGACCCAGGCGTCATGACAACTATGAATATACCCAGATAGAATGGAGAAGAAAGAAGAATTTGGTGGTCATAAGGTGTCGCAACGGCGGTGTAAGATGAAAGAAAAATGATGGTCGAGATTGGGGAACGAGGATGGTGTGGCTGGTTAGAATTAGAATCCAAATGTAAAAAAGCAAGATTTCATCTTCTTATTTGATAATAAAAAATGAGAAAATAGAATAAAGAAGAAGTAAATGTATAATAGAAAATGAGTTGGCAATAGTTGTTTTTTCATTTTTCATTTTTATTATTATTTTTGCCATGTTAGTAATGTCGTTTTTTTAGTTTTTCTTCCAGTGCCATGTAAGAAATTTTTTAACGTTTGTCCACTTTTTTAACGGAATGGTGCAATTTCAATGTTTTAATTAGTTTAATTAGTTAATTGCAATTTTTTTAGTTTAATGACCTGCACAAAACATGCCAACTACAGTGGATAAATGTTATTTTTGCCTATGATTTTTCCTTATTGAGGTGTCTTATAGAGCAGATCGTATGATCACTTTCAAAGGTGCCTTGGACATATGAAACCAGGAGATCACTGTAAGATTATTAAAACTCATTCATTTTCTAAATATTTTTGATAAATAGCGAACTAGTTCATTATATGAGGACAAATCAAACTTAGTGTTCTAAAACGCGGCCGCCTAGGCGCTAGTCCCTCGGTGCCTCGCCTAGGCCAAAAAATCCATCCAGGAAATTAGACGGGGCTAGGCGGGCAAGCTAGGTGGGACCTAGGCGGACCTAGGCGGACAAGGCAGAGAGTTTTTTTTAAAAAAATTAATAATTACCCAAACCAGATCTTGATATATTTATTTTTCTAATGATTTATCATATTCATAATGTAGGTCGTAGCATATCAAATCACAACAAGAAGTAAAAAAGATCAAGTCAAAATGGACAATTTTATTATAGTTGTAATTTTTTGAACTTGTACCAACTTCAAATTATATAAATTATGATACATTTTTAATATTTAGTTTAATTCAATATAATTCTTAAATTTATATTTAGTTTCTTAAGTTTTAATATTGAATTGAATTCTTGAAATTTTAAATTTTATTATTTAATAGCAATCTTGTTTATGAATAAAACTAATACGTTAAAGATATATATTTGAACTTTAAACAAAGGACTTTATTTTCTTTATTATAGATTGTTTTGCTTTATATTATTATTTTGTTTGGATAAATGTAGCATAAAATATTAAAATTGATTTAAAATCAAAAATCCCACTTAGGCCCCCTAGGCGCTAGGCCCCCCGCCTAGCACCTTTGAACATTGATCAAACTTGGACTCAATCTTTAGACGCTTTTTGAACAAGTCAACCTTGAAAAGGGTAAGCTTGGATCATTCAGTCCTTTGTATTCCAACATACACATTACCAGCAGCAACATGGTTTTAATGTATTTGACGATTAGTTTCCCAAGTCAAGAGCTAAACATCATATTTTGGCTTCAATTGATGATTCCAATCTATCTTACAGCTGAAGACTACCAAAAAAGCAAGATATTTTTTTGTTGGAAAGTGCTAAAGAGAGATTATTATACCGGTAAGAAATTATTCATCAATATTCAATAGTTTGCATGTGAGGAGGTCAAGAGAGTACTTTTCACTGCAAAAGTGAAACAGGCATACCCTTGCTTCAACTTATCTTCAAGCATCTCAAATGCTGGCCTTATTCCATGGCCTGAAAGTAACTTCCGAACATGGTAAAGCGTAATTAGAACTCCAAAATATCCTTCTATTTCACCATAGTTCATTTGAGGCAGGTTTTCTGGTGGGGCTTGACGAAATCGATCCCTTGAATTAAGCAAATCACATGGGCTCAACTGCCGATTATCAAAAACAAGTTTAAAATAAGAAATTTTTATAGAAACACAATAAAACATGCTGGTGTTAAAAATAACAGTGGAATCTAAGCAAATTTATACATTCACCTGGCCAGGTGAAGAAAATCCAGAAATTAGAGTCACAGACTTTCATACATAAGGAATTGAAGTTTACTCCCTTTGGTCCATATTAAGTGATAAGGTTTCTTATAGAAATATATATATATATATATATATATATATATAAAGCATGTATGCGTATATTTGTTTTTGGCATGCCTTATCCTTGTCAAAATACACCAAAGTAAACTTACAACTTAAATTGAAAAGGAGGTAAAACTGAATCTTAATCACAGCTTAAACCAGCAATTTTTTTGCAAAAATAGTTAAGATTACTTTCCCAATCCAAAAGTTACATCCCCTTGACAAAAATGCTTCTATGTAAATACGTAAAAACATGCAACCAGAATATTTGATACCGATGACACCATCATTTTCTGTGACAAGGCAACCAAGTAGCTAAAGTGTTCTAATTTGTTTTTAGTTGGTCTCAAGCTTGATAATAATGTACGGTAGAGTGCTTTGTTTCACATGGAGGGGAGAGATTGCTAACATGGAGGTTTAGTCACCATTGCCAATGGATTGAAGGATTAGTGTTTTTCCCAACCTATGTTACACAAACTCGGATGGAGTGTTAACTTTTGCATTTGGTAAAAACCGAAAAACTGAATTTAATAATATAACGGTATATTGAGTACTTTATTAGTTTAAAGTTAGTCTCTCTGTCTCTCTTTTAATTCTACAGGGTACTCTACAACTTTTTGCCAATGTTCTTCACTTCTTTTACATTCAAAAATGAAATGTCAGCCAGCACGCACATATCCTTGTCGGTAAGTCGTGAGATACTGAGTATTGAGATCTGGAGATCTGATCTGTACACAACTACAGACACTAATTAGCAATCTATGTCTATCTTATTTTATCTAGTTTTCTTTAGACCTTGCTGCATTTTTATTTTATTTTTTTGTTGTTTCGCCTGCACATGGTCCTAACTTGTAGATAAATGTATATGCTTTCTTATTTCTTGCTTTTTAAGAAAAGTTTTTTTTAATAATAATTTTTCAAAACTACCTCTCCTTAATTTCCAAAAGTGCGGATGAAAATAGAGCTCAAGAAGTTTATAATTTTCTTATTTTAAGAGTTCATGTTTTAAAAACATAGGTTGTAGGGTTCCAAAAGTTTCCTTTTTATATTGCAGGACCCAACATGATATCGAAAAGAAATTTAAGGAGGAAGATATTAGTGTGTGATTAACACCTAGGCGACTTGTCATATCATAGGGTGGCATCTATTTCTTACAAACTTGTTATTCTATTAAACTATATCTTATATGTCAATTTGCATATTATGAGTTGAAAATAAATAATAAGAATGTAAAATGTGCATCAAGTAGGAAAGGTAAATTATTGCTTTTAATACTTTAAAATTTTATTATTTTGCCAACTCTGGATGTTCTTTGGACGTACTTATCATAATTCATTATTTTGTTTAAAAGTAAGACTCGTTGTTTTGAGCATTTAGTTGTTAGAATGATGGTCAAATTTTATGCATGATTTTAGGAATTAATTTATCAATTAGGAAGATCTTAGGCATAATCTTATTGTTTGATAGGGATTTAAATTATGCATTAAATTTTCATTTTACTAGATGGAACTCCACTTATTTGATGTTGAATGAGTCAACATTTTAAACATGCTTGGAGTTTCCTTTTAATTGTAATCAACCCTTAGGATAAATGGATGTCCAATATTCCACTGTAAGACAACTTTTGATTAATAAAAACTTATCTTTGAGTTTTATATTCCCTCTATCTGGTGGATGAGAGAAATGGCTATTATGAGGATGAAGTCTATTTTGCTTGTCAATTCAAAGGCCCATCCCTAATGGATTCTAGGAGTTGTTTAACTAGTGAATTACCCTCATGATTTCTGTCACATTAATGGCTAGAGATGTCTTGGATTCCCATTTCTACCGTGGCTTGAATGCATTTAGCACGGGAGGACGATCCTTGATTCCTTTAGGAGCTCTTTAACTCCTAGGATGGTGGAAGGAATTATTTTGCTTTCAAGATTGGCTTCGTCGAAGCAACGAACCAATTGATATCGAAGAAAAGTTGGAATCCTTGAAGAAATTGAAAAAAAGATTGACAAGAATAATGTAATACTTTTGTATTGTTTATATATTTTTTTGTAATGTAGTTTAAATTCTTCTTAATAAATTATGATTTGCTCACATTTGTCTTTTAAAAATTGTAGAATTTTCAGCAGGTGATTTAGATGCATCAATCTTGGATATGTAATATGGTTGATTTGTTGGAGACTGGAGACTTGATAGTTGAGAGATTGTGCCTTGTGTGTTGTTTGTTTTAATCTTGGATTAGTTGGATATGTAATATGGTTGATTGAACTTTGTACCTACTGGCTACTGCTTGTTTCAGCTTTGATTATGTGATATTTAATTTGGATATGTAATATGGTTTATTCATGCTTTGGCATTTTTAGTTTATTTGATTTAGTTTTCTTCCCCAGGTGATGGTAATGCATTACTTTATCACAGGAATTTACTGTTCTGTTTCAGTTGATGAAATGACTTTAGTTGATGTTTTGTCACTTGGTTATGTTCAGGAATTTACTGTTCTGTTATGTTTTGTCACATGGTTATGTTCAGGCACAGGAATTTACTGTTCTGTTTCACATGCATTACTCTGTTTTGTCACATGGTTATGTTCAGTTGATGTTTTCTGAACTTCCAAGTTCCAACTGATTCTATTTTAAATTCTTAGAAAGTCCATTTCTGGTATTGCAGGAGAGATTTGTTCTTAAATGAGCTACTGTTATCTCTCAGTATTCTGATTTCTGAGGTGGACCCCTAGCCCATAACATAGTTGAAGTTCCTCATTCATGTGGATTTGCATTCCTGTTTTGCATCTGTGAATGTGGAAGCTGCAGAAGGTTGATTTGTTGTTTTCATAACTTTCATTTGTAATATGGTTGATTTGTTAGTTTCATGTAATATTGAGAAGTTTTCGGACCCAATAAATCTATAACAACATACAAGATACTATAAAAACCCAAGTTGCCATCATTAAAACGAAAGGCATATAAACCAACAAAACATACATACTGTCTAATAAACCAACAATACATACAACAAGCCAACTAGATAAGGGCATAAGGCCATAACTCATAAGGGCTAAGGCACAAGCCGCACAACTGCAGTCTGCACATAGACACAGTACACAGTAGCTTGACTAGCTTCAGCTTCAATTGATAATCGTAGATGATTTCTTAGTTTTAAAAAAAAAAATTGTTAATATATTAAAAAAAATTATTTAATTATTATTATTTATTAATAATTATATATATTACCATGTGGTATAACCGAAATCGAACCGAAAAAACCGGTACCGATTTTGTACCGAACCGATACCGAAACCGATAATTTGGTACCGATTCCGGTTCTTGTTTTTCCGGTAATTTCGGATCGGTACCGGTTCGGTATTTTTGGTACCGGTTTGGTATTTTCGGTACCGGTTCGGCATTTTACCGATGAACACCCCTACTTGTCCGAGTATTGAGGGTTGGACACGAGTACTTTAGGGCAAACTAAAGAGTTCATGTAACATAGTTCCCAACTTGATGGAGGAAGATATTGTGTTAACATGAATTTAATTATTGTAATATAAAATTTTTAAATTTTTAGTTGTTAGAATGATTTTATGCATGATTTTAGGAATTAATTTATCAATTAGGAAGATCTTAGGCATAATCTTAGGGATTTAAATTATGCATTAAATTTTCATTTTACTTTCCTTTTTAATTGTAATCAACCCTTAGGATAAATGGATGTCCAATATTCCACTGTAAGACAACTTTTGATTAATAAAAAACTTATCTTTGAGTTTTATTTCCTTCTATCTGGTGGATTCTGCAAGTCTATTTTGCTTGTGAATTCAAGGGCCCCTAATGGATTCTAGGGTTGTTTAACTGGTGAACTCTAGGTTCCATCAGCACTAGAACGATATCTAGCCCGTCGCTTTTGTCCCACACCATAACTTCTTACTTAGGCCTACCAATTGGGGTCCATTTAAGTCAAAGGCTATTTAGGGTCCTATCATTTTGAGAGACTTGAGAAAAGGCTTAGGGTTGGAAGAGGGACTACTTATCTAAAGGAGTAAGAAAGGTGCTTATCAAGAGCACGCTATGTAACTTACTATGCAGTTCATGTTTATGCATAACTATCTATGGAGGGGGAGGTATATATAATTTAGCTAATTGAAAGCATGTTATTTACAGAGTGAGTACTGGAGGTATTTTTATTCAGCTTTATTTAGAAAATAGCTTTGGAGGTTCTTGCCAGAAGATGGAAGCCTTCTAAAGAGGTTGGCTATTAGTCTTTTTGGTTTGTATGATAGAAGGTTTTTGCCTCAAATGGGGAGCTTACCGTTTGGGGGAGGGGTTTAAAAAGCCATTACAACGGGCTCAAATGAGTAGTTTAGACACAATGTCTAGATAGTTAGCGATGATAGGAAGATTCACTTCTGAATTTATTCTTTGTGCGGAGATGCAACTTTGGAAAAATGGTTTCCAACTTTTTCTAGTATTGCGATGAATCCAAAAGGCAACTTGTTGATTATTGCTCACAAGTTAAGGGAAATTGGTTGTGGCAGTCGGTACTTAGGCAAAAGTTTTGGATTGAGAGTTGGAGGTGTGGCCGACTTATTTGTTTTACTCTAGGAATCAAGAATTTAGGTGCAGGGATACGGGTGCGTGATACGAAAATAGAGGGGATCCTCAAATTTCAAAAATTGGGGATTCGGGTGTGACGGGGATATGGCACAACTAGTTTTTGTTATTGTTATATACGAGATATAATCTCACATATTATACATGAAAAACTACAAAAAAAATATCTCATCTTTTTATTAAAAAATTGTTAGGTTTAAATAAAATATGTATTTCATAGGAAAGTTCGGTTGCTTCACTTCATATAAGGGCATTGGGCTATTCATTCCAGTCTACGCTTGAAAGAAGTAGGTGGTGATCATGTGACACCTTACCACCAGTATCTATGTAGAGGAATTAAGCTCCTTCTCATCAGATTGGATCCCAACAGCATTATCTTCACAACCACTAAGGCACTAATTGAGAAATCAAAATTTTTATAGTACTTATTTTATATTAATGGAAAAAAAATGAATCTTGTTAAATTAGCAATTTTTAAATTAAAAAAAAGGTAGTGCAAGCCCACATTTATTTAGGCTTGATTCAAGTGCAAACATTATTATGATAAGTTGCCACATATGTTAACTCTCTGGTTGTAAGAGTTTAAGAATAAAATTTTACTGCAAGCCCGTAATAATGGGCCTAAACATAAATAACTCTAAAAGCTTTTAGTCGCCTCATTCAACCAAATACGATGAATTCCAAACAGCAGAGAAGAAAGAGATGACAAACAGAGGAGAGAGGAGGCATACATGTGCAGCAATATCGTTCTAATCCTCCTCCAATCGCTCATCTAGTATGCTAATTAATCTTAAAAAGTAAGACTTGTTTCTCTATATTTTTTCGTACATTAAACTTGGGGGTGAGGCCTATACCGCACCCCGCTATACCCACACCCCTGCTTCCTAGGTTTCACTTGAGTGGTTGGACTCAATCCGATAGGAGCATAATATTGTTTGTTTCCCCGTCAAATCTTACTTTAGAAAATAGCATGGTGGAGGAACTGGACTGCTACAGTGGAGGAGCAATTTCCAGGTGAGAAAGTCTCATAAGGTAGCCTTCTTCTCCAAGATGTCGACTTTGGGGACAATCCTCACTATATATAATCGACATAAAGGAGGGGGCGTCAGCTAGCAAACAGGTGCATAATGTGCAACTCAAAGGAAGAGAATCAAGAGATGGTTCATCATTTGCTTATTATAGTCTTGTGTGGCATTTCTTTGCTGATGAAAAGGTCAATTAGTGGGATATTATAGTCTTGGCATAAGGTGAAAGTGAGAAATGAATAGAGAAAGCAACAGGATTTGGTTCCCACGATAATTGGTGGAACGGAATATCCGATATTGGATAGGTAAGAGTGATGAGGATAACAAGTCAAGAGTTAATAAGAAATCTTTATTGTAAGTCAAGTCTGAAGATCTCCAAGGTTTCCATATATTTGTGGATGATTCTAGGAGGTTGAGTTTTCTCCAACCAAGGAAAAATAATGAGGAAGATACGTCAAAAGTTAATAAGAAATTTTTATTTATCGTATAAAAATTTTGTTATGTTTAATTTGAGAAAAAATGATGTAACTATTTATTTATTAGTGGAGATTTGGATATTTATATTTATTAGAAATTATTATTATTTAGTTAAGTTATTTTAGTCGTTTTCCCAAGTAATATTAGGGTTTTGAATCTCTTTGAATTGTGATGTAATCCCCAAGACTATTATACTAGAGATTATTGAAGAATTGGTTTGAGTACTAAAATTTGATTGCTATCAATATACGCTTTTTATGGTTGAGGATCCTAGGATAGTGGAGTGGTCGAGCTCCATCCTAATTTTAGCTTTCCTTAGTTTTCTATTAAATTTTAGAAATATTCCAAGCTAAATTCGTCCATCAATATAGAGTGAGGCCACTTACCCATATTCGATTCTCTTGTTGAGCCCTCTTTTCTTTTGGTTTCATATGGTTATTTAGGGATCCATTGTGAATTTGTGGACATTTTGGAAGAATTGCTCTAGGGACCTAATGGTATTTTTTGTAGATTCCTTGTATAAGGGGAGGCTTTGCTTGGCTTGCCGCGGGTGTGCATTTAAATTCCTCCATGCTTTGTATATTGCAATTTTACTTGGGCTTGCCCACTTTTTGACGCTTTAAAGGAATTATTTACTTAGCAAAAAGAAAGAAAAAAAGATATGTTGCTTCATAGAGCATGTCAACGGGTTAAATGATTTCATACCATCTAGTAATCCGACTTAAATGGATCATGAACTTTTTTTCATCCTAAATGATTGAACTTTATTTTTACTATTAAAAAATTTACTATCTCATTAAGTATGTTGTTTCAACGGATGTTTTGCATGTATTGAGTTGACGCGTGTAAAAATTTTCTGATGTGACACAGATCAGTCCCATGTGACTTTCATGATGTGGAAATGGAGGAAAATTTACAAATGTAATAATATAAATGTACATAAAACGCAGTTTTTTTTAATAAAAATAAAAAAAACGCAGCTTTTTTATAATAAAAAAAAATAATTATTTTATTATAAAAAACAACGCTCTCTCTCTCCTCCTCTAAAATCACAACAACGGAGTTTGGTTTTAAAAAATAAACGCAAAGCTTTTTTAATAAAAATAATTATTTTTAACAAGTCGGGAAAAAAAAATGCAGAAAAAATAAAAAATGCAGTTTTTTAATAAAAATAATTATGTCCTTACTAAAATAAAAAACAAGTTTTTTTAATTAATTTATTATTTTTTATTTAAAAAACTGTGTTTTTAAAAAATTTATCAAACATAATTATTTTTATTAAAAAAAACTGTGTTTTTTATTTTATTAAAAAAAACTGCGCTTTTGTTTTAGGAAAATAATTATTTTATTAAGAAAAATTGTGTTTTATTTTTTAAAACCAAAGTGCTTGGAGTGATATAGAGAAGAGGAGAGAGGAGTTGATTTTATTTTTAATAAAAATAATAGTTTATTTTGTTTTTTTTTTTATTAAAAAAAATTGCGTTTTATTTACATTTATATTATTACATTTGTAATCTTTTCTCCATTTCCAAATCATGAAAGCCACATTGGGACCGACTTAGTTACATCGAAATTTTTTTTGATGAACTTACGTGGCAAATTCTTCAATGTTATACTACTTAATGAATAGTAAACTTTTTGTTAGGTTCGATGAAGGAGTAAAAAAAAATATAGAATTTTGTAAATGACCTATAATGACTTAGAAAGCATTTAACCCGTATGTCAACATTGCATGATGCATACCATCTAGTAATTCGGCAGATAAAGTTGCTTTTTCTCATCCTAAATGATTGTTTAATTTATAAAATTAAGAGTAAATGCAATGTCTCTGTCAAATGAAGTATCAATTCATGTTTGAACGTGTATTGAGTTGACAAAGATTTTTACAAGACACTGACACCTACTAGTGCTGCACTTAGGTACGAAGTGTCTACTGTAATAGTGCAATCTCATTGCACAATTAAGTGTAGCTTCTATCTAAGTTTGAAGAGTCAATTGGTTAATATACGATAATAATCAGATCAGTGAAACGTAACTCATTTACACACATATAGAGAGAGAGACGTATATATTATATATAGGAGTCATAGATAACATGTTTCAAGAGTTAAAAAAGCTAATACAGTCACAAAATTAAATCAGTTATTATATTAATAAAAGCATTGTAAAAGACGACAGTAGCTATATTAGAATTGTAAATAAATGAAGTATCTCATATTCCCAACAAGAGAGAGAGAGAGAGGAGAAGAAGAAGAAACATTACCGTCTGGAAGTCCCTCTTCTGAAGCACTCCAAGTGTACAAAGCCTAGTGACAAAAGGGCGAATTACTTCTGAGAGGAGATCATTTATTTCAACAGCATCATGGCCCATAGCAACCTAGCATCATTGTGTTGATAATCAAATACACAGCAAAAAAACCACTGGAATGTTATACTTTACCAAATAGGGACCGGGATGTACCTCTATTAACTCAATCTTTCTGTCATGTACATATGGGAGCACATCATGGTCACTTTCATTTCGGTATTCAAGTGTAGATATTTGTAAGTTATCAATAATTTGCTGGATTGTCAGCTGCTTAGCTGAATAGTTGCATTTAATATAAGGATTCAACATATGAGATCTAAATATAATTTTGTATAAGTTGATAAATGACTTACATCCTGGTGTTGCAGTTAGAGCTAATATTCTGAGTTGCACATCAACAGCCATCAACTACAAATTCGAAGCAGTAAAATATTCATTTTAATAAAACGCATCTTAAATAGCACACTGGAATAAAAGCATAAAAAGAACGGTGATATAAGATTAAACAATGATGTAGAAATGTGTAACAGATTCTGTAATATTTAACATGTATTTAAGTATAGTTGATGAATATTTTAAAAGGGATGGGGGGACAAACTAACTTTCTCAAAATAAATGAACCAGTTAGGAGAGGGAAGGAAAGCAGGCAAGCAGCTATATATCTACAGAAATCTTTATTCACCCTTAGAATCTTATTTATGTTACATTCAATCTGAACTCCCTTAACTGATCTTCTATATACATGTCAAAAGAGACTGGGGAAAAGAGATTAAACTGTCAATTTCAAAGGGACATCAATATTTATTATATGCGGATAAGGATGACAATAAAGAAATGAATGACAAACCTCACGAACTGCGACACAGTATGAGTAGTTTCCCGATGCCCGATGTGCCTCATCGATCACCAAACACACTATGTGTTTTGCCAAACATGAACCTATAGTACATTATTTCATAAGCCAAACCCAGGAAGAAACAGAAATCCTCAAGTAAATGGGTTTGGCATATTACATTTTACTCAAGAAAGTAACTGAATGGTGACACCGTCATCAAGCAGATAATAAGGACATGAAGCTGATGAAATTCTTTTTGGTAATAATATTATTAATTTAAGTGCAAATATGAATCATTAAATTAATCAGTTTAACTACTTTGGAAAAATAAAATATTGGGATCCAGAAGTATTTGGTCTACACTTGTATAATTTTCCTCTTCATCACCAAAGTTAGAATAAATTGTAAACACGGAGGATATGGAGCAGATGACATAATAAAGTAGCACATCTGAAGAAGCATGACAGCACATTGACATATATCAAAGATTCAAATTATTAGCAACCAAGCAGTTAATAATATTTTTGGCCTAATTTACAGCTATGGAGTTCAATATAGCTAATCTATGGGGCATAAGGTCATATATCTTTAGTCATCCCGTAAGTAGTGGAAAGCACATTAAGAGAGCGTATGCTGTATGCAAGTCGTTGATCATATAGCTTTATTCCTGAATGAGGATCTTTCCATATATTCTCCGCTCGCACTTGAGTTATTTATAACTGAAGCACTATTTTGTTAGTGTTGTGTTCATCATTTCCTTGTAATCAACTTTAGTTATTTGTTCTCCTCCCCATGAGTGGAACAAGCTTTCTTTACTGGTACATGACTATATCAAAGATTCAAATTATTAGCAACTTTAGTTATCTTCTTAATTACCTTGCTGTCGGGGCTCAAGGGACAGCTATAGGACCTGCAAGTTCCATCCCACACTATAGGTTACACTCAAGCATAGGCTCATGTGGATGCCTTCCCCTTCTTTCAGCACATAAATTTTGAGGCTGCCCCACCATCCAGCTCCTTTGTTAAGTTTCCAAATTCAAACCACTGAGCTTAAGCCATCAGGTGGAGTGGCCCAACAGGTATATGAAGAACTTTAGAGAATCACTCCCAAGTCCCAATCAAAGTAAGATTAGTGCACCAACTAGGCATGCACAACGGGACGGGACGGGACAGGGCGGGGCGGGGCGGGGCGGTCCGATGACCAGTCCTGGCTAGGCCTGGTTTTAGCAGGCCAGACCTCAAGCCTGGTCAAACCAGGCTGGTCTTTTGCGGCCAAAACTGGACTGATCAAGGCCTTCAGATAAAGCCCCGCAGGCTTCAAGCCGGGCTTCAGGCTTTTCAGGCCTCTTTTCCTTTTTTTCCACTTTTTAATGTTTCTAATAAATTTAGGAAATTGATATTTCCATAAGAAAAATTGTTGTTTCTACAAAACTCTCCTCACATGAATAGTAAGTAGGATCCACCATCATGTGAGTGAGATTTTGTGGAAATATCATGTTTTCCTCATGGAAATAGTAATTCCCTAAATTTATATTCCTATTTTACTTCAAAAAAATATGTAATCAACATAAAGTAAAGTATAAATAAGTTAACTCTTAATTATTTAGAATTTTAAAATATATATAAAATAGATTGATAGAATTAAAAATAAATGGGTAATACAAAAAAAAGTTGTACATATATAAATACAATTGATAACAGTTTTGAAATTTTGTGAACCAAAATAGAAAATAAAATCAAACATGGCCTTTACATAGCAAGGAGGAGTAAAATTTAAAAATATATATATATATACAAAAATACCTTAAAATAGCCTATTTTCAGGCTTTAGCTTGTACAAGCCTAGGCCGAGCTTTTTCAAGCTTCAGACCAGTTGAGGCCGTTCTTTTGAAAAAAAATATTAAGCTAAATAGCCCTCAGGCCAAGCCCGGGCCCAAAGCAGAACAGGGTTTTTACCGGCCAAGCTCAGGCTTTTTGTGGACCCCTAGAACCAACACTCCCCCTCACTTGCAGCCTGTAGGCTCTTATTGGGCTCTATCAAGTGCATAATTTGGGGTAAGTTTGGGGTGTGACCCCTATTAAGGAAATCCAAGTTATCCAACACACACATAGTAGGTTTTGATACCATGTTAAGTTTTTGAGTAAAATACAGTGACACCCTCTCTAGATAACTATAATAACACTCACCTCCCCTCTAGTTTTTTAAGTAACAGTTAGTACCCCTGCAAGTTTTTAGGGTTGACTAAATAGATAAAATTATATATTTACCCTTGTATGTTATCAAATCTTATTTCCTGAATAATATATATATATATATATATATATGTTTAATTATCCTTTTTTAATATAATACATTTTAATTATAGTTTTATTTGTAATTAAGACTATCTTATTCAAATTATTTAATTTAATTAACACATATTTTTGGATAAGTGATACAAATATTAAGAATTTTAAATTGAATTATTAATGGAGGTTTTCTAATTAAAGTAAAGTAGTATGTCGAGTATGGTTGATAGTTTGAAGTTTTTTGGTATTTAATGTTAAAAGTATATGTCAAAATTTGGGATGTTTATGATTTTAATTACATTTTTAAGATACTGATTGGTTTTGTTTTTATACAATATTGAATAAAAAAATATAATAATATTTATTACTACCTTTATCTTATTAAAAGAATTTTTTAATGTATTTTTTCTTTTTTGAGTAATAAAATTTTGTCATTTTTATTGTAAATAATTATGCTTAAGTGAGACTTATGTTTAGTTTAATATTTGAGAAAAATAATTATTATAATTTTTAATACTTTTTGAATAATAAGATTAGTTATGTAATAACATTTTTTTTTTTTTTGAAACTGTAATAACAAGTTTATTTTACGTAAATTTTAATATTTGGAAAAAGTAATTATAATATTTTTTTTTGCGTTAATTTGTACTTTTATGCTTATTAAAATTTTACTTTTTAATTACAAAAATATATTTAAATGTATATTATGTAAATTTAATCTTTATGAAATTTAATTAGCAAAAAGTGTATGACTTTATTTTCTTGATCAATTAAATATTTATTATTTTTTGACATTTATGTTATTTATTGCACAAATTCATAATTTAATTAATTAGATCAAGTTAAGTAAAAATTATAACATACAAATTTATATTTAATGGATATATTAAATATTATAACTTGAAGGGTATATTAAATATTATATTAACAATATTTTTGAATATTAGTTAGTCAACCATACTAGGGATAGTGAATATCACGTATTATAGACTAGAGTGGTACTAATTGTTACTTAAAAAACTATAGGGATGGTGAGTGTTATAATGGTTATCTACAGGGGTGGTCAATGTATTTTACTTTAAGTTTTTTAATTTACAAACTCATCTAGAAACTTAAATTGTTGGAGAGAGCCCTCGACAATGTATATCATGCTAACACTCCCCCTCACATGCATACGTCATGAAACAAATTAAAGTGCATTTGCACCATCAATATCAATATAATGGGCAGCGCGCATGCGGGAAGATTTGAATCCAAGACCTCGTACACCCAAAGTTCTAATACCATGTTAAGTTACCAACTCATTTAAAAGCTTACATTGTTAGAGAGAGGCCCAAACAATGTGTATCATCCTAACAGCCTTTGATTTCTTTCTGTATCACTAATTATGGCAACCATTCCCTATTCTTTTAATGATTGCACCTCATCATTTATAGAAGGTTCCTTAAAGTCTTCATCAAACATAAGTGCAGACTTCAGAGTCATAAGTTGCAACTTCATCCATTTTTTCACTCCAAGGATCAAAAGCTGCATTCAAACCATATTTGAGCCAAGTTTTATTGTACTCAACACCGAGTGTGAAGATTTCTCTTGAGAAGAGTGTTTGTCATGCTCCAACCCTTGGTTGAACCGAGAATTTTTTCCTCTTTTGGCTTTTGTTACCAGGATGATTCTTGTCATTACAAGCTGCTGCAATGTTTCTTTTGCTCTAGAGTTGCCTTGGTGCCCCTTATAAACTCCAAAATCCGAATCTGTGTCTCCACAATACTTAAACCCTAGTACTCAGATTTTTCATCATATATAGAGGTTTCATAGCCTCATCAATCATCATATTCATGTTCCACATCATTAATTCAAGGTTCATTATACAGTGGTGCTTCATAATCTGAATCTTCCTTGTAAATGAGGAGCTATAACTTCAAAAGCTTGAGATCATCATCTTTATTTATTCCTCTTCCATCATATTCATGCTCCACTCCTCTTCCGAGCACAGTCACATACATCTGCTTCTTGTCTCCTCTTTTCTAAGTATGATAGGGATCTTTAATGAATCCTCTAAATCCTAAACTAGGCCTGCCAACTCCATTTCTGCTCCAAATGGATTTGAAAATTCAGTGTTACTATCAGAAGGCCTTTACCTTATCACCTTAGTCACATGTGCGGATTTGTCATGAATTATTCTATTTTCTCGATGTTTATGTAGCTCTCAGTAGTATACTCTTGGTAACTCATAATATCTTGTTGCATTTGGTTGGTGCTTGAGTTTGACGTTCCAGCAATGGTAAATGAAGAAATGAAATTAGGAAGCCCTGAATCGAACAATATAATTAGGAAACAACTGAGCTAATTGATGAGTATATGATATCGAGTACCTATTTATGGTGGAAATGGACTTCCTCAAGAACGATTTTAGCATTCAAATTCATAAAATTTCAGAAGTCCGTCTAGCAATTACAGAGAATTATCACTTATGAGGGTGAATAAGTTTTGAATAAAGGATTATGAACACAAAAGAAGGTTTAGAGGCTAGGTAATGGACTGACAGTGTTTTATTACCCTATTTTACTAACTCACGCAAACACTAGACATTGTGTCCCCAAAGGAAGAAATTTTTGGTTTTATGAAGAACTGTAAGATTTTGATGGATTTGATATTTGGGCCGTGTGAGGTCATACACTATCTAATACTCCCTCCATTCCAAAATTAGAGATACAATTTGACTTTCGAGGTCAAACGACGGCATATTAAACTTCAAAATTGGTATGATTCATAAAAGTTTAGAATGAAATAAATTCATATACTATACAATTATAATACTTGTATACACTAAAATTAAATAAATTTACATCAATTTGAAGTTTGATATGCCATCATTTGACCTCAAAAGTCAAATTGTATCTCTAATTTTGGAACAGATGGAGTAACATCCAACTTCTAATAAATAACAAATCTACTATTATGCTACTATGGCTAGCTACATTTGGGCTACGCATGATGTAGGACGGAAATTGATGAACAAATAATTAATTGGAAGTGGTAAATCAATAAGGAAAAATAAAATACTAGGAAAAGTATTGATCGTAACCAATAATTAGAATTCAATATCAAAGTGTGTCCAATAATCTATCACAACTAACATATTTATAATAAAAAGAAAATCTAATAATCCTAAGCTCATTAAAATTGAGCCTCTAAATAAATAATTCAATACTGAAATAAACCAATAAATAACAAGGCCACGAACTAAATAAATAAATAACTAAATAGTGAATCATCCACCACCATGACGTCTTATGGATCAATCCCTATCAACTCTCCCTGGCTGCGAAAATGAAGTCTCTGACGAAGTGAAAGCCTCGTATCTCTCAAAAAGGTTTGGTCAAGCCGACGGAACTCCGCAGCACTAAACCATATATAATCATCCGGAGGCCAGTTGTGCAATTTCACCAAAAATCGACGATAACCATCCTACCTGGTCGACACAATCCACTCATCAAAAACATCCTCAATAACCTCTATTGTATGTTGTGTAGGTGCCGGTGGAATAGGTAAAGGAGAAACAAGTATAAGCTCATCAGGGTTAGCAAGTGTAGGCGAAATAGGAGAAGAAGTGGAAGAGGGGGTGGAATCAGAAGGCCCATGATAAGGAGTAAGGTCTTTCATATTGACTGGACCAATACCCATATTACTCGGAAGATCCAACTCGTATGCATTAACGCTAACCTTCTTTCGAACTCGAAATAAACTCATCCTCTTAGCATGCACTTTCTTCCCTATGTGGGAGGTAATCTCTCAAAGACGATCGCATGACATCATTCGATCATTCTTATTAAACTCTTGATACCTGCGATCGATATTCTAAAAGGCGGAGGGAGGAGGCGGTGGGAGGCGGGGCGGGAGGAGGCTGGCGGGATTTTTTTTAAGCCAATTTTAATATCTTATCTTACATTTATCCAAACAAAACAATAATATAAAGCAAAACAATCTATAATAAAAATAATAAAGGTTTTTGCTTAAAGTTCAAAACAACATCCATATTGTTTCAAAGTTCAAAAACATATTTTTAACGTATTAGTTTTATTCATAAATAAGATTGCTATTAAATAATAAAATTTAAGATTTCAATAATTCAATTCAATATTAAAACTTAAGAAACTAAACATAAATTTAAGAATTATATTGAATTAAACTAATTTCCAAGGATTTTTTTGCTGCCTTGAGTTAGGTGAGGTGCAGGCGCGAGGGCTGGCGCTTAGCTTAGGCGCCATGGGGAGCCTAGCGCAAAATTAAAGTGGTGCTTGAGGAGGACTAGTGCCTAGGCAGGGCCTAGGCGGGAATTTTTAGAACACTGCATGCGATGAATATCTGTAGCAAACTTATAATTTCATTACTCAAATTAATTTTCTTTCTTATCTCAAAGATGCTGAATCATGAATATGATGAAAAAGACTCTCTAGACTCACTAATTTGATACGCGATAGGAAAATGAGCTAAATCAACAGGTTTTCTAGGCTAATAACCAATGTAAGGCCAAAAAGGACATACTCCAGTCGAACGATTAACTGAGCTATTATATGCAAACTCAACCATAGGTAAAACCTTATCCAATTTAGACACATGATCACCCACAAGACCACGTATCAAATCACCTAGATTTCTATTAACAACCTTAGTCTAACCATTGGTTTGGGGATGATACGCAATAGAAAACTCAAGTGTGGTGTTAAGTTTCTTCCAGAGAGTTTTCCAAAAATAACTAATAAACTTCGCATCTCTATCAGAAACTATAGTCAATGGTAACCCACACAATCTCACTACCTCACTAACGAAAATCATGGCAATATGTGAGGTTTTATCAATTTTGCTACAAAGAATAAAATGTGTCATCTTAGTGAAACGGTCCACACTACAACAAAAACTGAATCATGACCCCTCGGGTACAAACTCGTGTACAAACCCAAGGTGCATTGGGAACTGGAAGTAGAGTGTACAAACTCGTGTTCTGCTTCCTACCCTTAGCAATCTGACATGTGCGGCACTCAGAGACAACACGAGCTACATCCCTCAAAGCTAGGCCAAAAGAACATATCCTCAACAAATGGCAATGGTCTTATCTCAACCAAAGTGTCCACCTAAACCTCCCGCGTGTAACTCCCACAACAAATACTCACGCATAGATGTACTAAGAATACACAAGCGGGTGCCCTTAAAAAGATACCCATCAGGGATACGAAAATCACTAGTGTGGGGAACTAGGATCCTGTAGGGAAGCATAAATGTCACTATAGTCTCAATAAGGAAGGTACTCCTAGATAATGCAAATCCCACAACCTTCACTCTTAAAGAGTTGACAAGGATAGAAACCCACTCAACGCATCGACAACTATATTCTCCTCCAACACACTCCGCTCAAACTCCTTTCTATTAAGAATATGGAGTGATCTAGTTTGCGGGTAGGTAAGCTAGTCTCTTTTGATTAACTCTTGGACAACACTCGAGGTCTCACAAATGCTAATGATATTTTTTGGACCTTGTGTGTAAACACATGTGTTCGTTCTCCCATAATGAGTCACATCAAAGTCATATAGCCAAGGTCGCCCTCGTAGAATATGTGCAACATCCGTAGGAAGGACATCACACTAAATACTCTCCTTATAGTCCTGAAGGTGGATCGGTACTAGACATCTCTTTGACACATGAATGGATGTCTTGTTGACCCAGGCAATGCTAAAAGACTGGGGATGTGGTTCTGTCTTTAGCTTCATCCATGCTAAGGCGGACTCAGTAACCACATTTAAGCAACTACCACCATCAATGATCAACTTAGAAGAGACGCCAAGATCTAAAATATGGTGGTTCTCCTACAATCATCCTCTCTCCTATGACTAATGAAAACGCACCTCATGACACCTACTTTATTACCTATCTCCATTAGGTACTCATCAGCCTCCTCATCTTGCGAGTCATACTCACCCTCGACTTCATCCCTCACAATATCCCCCCTCCTCTTTTGAAGTTCCCTCTACTATTGGTACCCACTGGCAATTGCGATTGGACACTCAAAATACTTGTGCCCTAACCCCTAGCATGTAAAGCACCTCTCCTAGGACAGAGAGTTCGATGCAACTACACCATTCCCTTTGTCATGAAATGGCCTAGCTAGGGTGTTACTCATAGTTGTTAAGGCGTCGCCTAGGCGTCCAGTCAGCAGGAGGCACCCAAGGCGACCGGGCGACTTGGACTTGGGTTGAAAGTCGAGCGTCTAGCCAAGGCAGTCATCGCCATGGATGACTTCAAGCGTCGACTTTGACGACTTTCAAACAAATCGAGCGACTTAGCCACTCCGGATCGACCAAAATGTCAACTGGGTTAAAAAAAGAAAACGTCGCATCACAGTAGAACTAGCCGTAGTCGAACTCAAACTTGATTTGCATAATCGCATCGCAGTAGAACTTAGAAGAAGATCGAGACTGTGAAAGCGACTGAGATTCCGAAAGAGAGAGAGACTGTGAGAGCAAGAGTCTTCCGGCGATGGCGGCACTGCTTGCGACTCGATCAACATGTATTTCATCTTCTTCTTTTCTCCTTTACTCCTTGTGCTGCGTACTGGATATTGCGTACTGCTTTCTTTTTTGTTCCCCTTATCCTTATCCTTATCCTTTCTTCTACTGACTGTTGGTTATATATATATATATACTTATCCTTTATGTTAACTGATGGTTATATATATATAATTATATATATATATAAATATATAAATATAATTATATAATAATAAATATAATAAACAATTATAATTATTATAATTACAATTACAAATTATAATAATAAATATAAACTATTATAAATATATAAATCTTGTTAATAATTATAATTATTATAATAATAAATAATTATAAATAACAATTATAAATATAATTATTATATTATAATTATAAATATAATTATTATATTATAAATTATAATAATAAATATAAACTATTATAAATATTATTATTATTAAATTATAAATATATAAATATTATTAATATAATATATTAATATATATATAATAATATAAATAATAATATAAGAATAATAACTTATATATATAAATATAAATAAATTATAATAATATAAATATATATGTGTATATATATTTATATATGTATTTATTTATATTTTATATATGTACTCTTTATATTTTATCCATTGATATGTAACATTTATCTACTTGATGTGGTTTATAGTGGTACAATTTATCTGCTTTATTTTTTAATTGTTATTGCAAAGTATTTACATAATTGTGTTTTTAATGTTATTCCATAGTATTATGTTTTGGGTTTTAATATATATGAAATTTTATTGCCAACATATTTGTTAAGTATAATAAATAATATATAAATTGCACATTGTAAACGACTTATCGCCATACGGACGCCATGGCGGTCGCCTTGTCGCTAAGCGTCACAGCGTCAAATTTCCACCGCCATGACTACGTCGTGGTAGCGTAGTAACTAACTATGGTGTTACTAGCTCTAGAAGGCGCCTTATAAGTGGGGGAAGATCTACTCTGCGAGAAATTTTGACCACTGGGCTAACCTGAGTAAGAAGGAACTCTCCTAACGATACCCTTTAACCTATACTCATTATCTAGAGATAAAGGAAAAGGTCATCTAGGGTAGTGATGCCGTTGGTCAAGATGTGTGATTGAAGTTCAGGTCGTAACCCATTCTTGAACTTCATAATGGTCAATTTATCACTATCATTGATTTGCAATGTAATAAGCAACAAACATATTATTACCCTGACGAAAATTGTCATACTATTTCATTAATCTATCGGTATGTCCTACGGGAAAATAATATTGCTTTAGGCGAGTTTTCATCTCCCCCAATGCCTAAGAGGTGGCTCACCTAGATGCTCTAAGTCTCTCACCTAGATGGTTTTGTGGTTTGGGAGGAAGATTGGGTCATGGTAGTGGTGGTGATGGTGGAGTCGGTTGTTATGGTGCTCACGGTAGTGTTTGGGTTGTTGGTGGAGGTGGAGGCAACAGAGATTGGTAGGGTAGGGATTGATGAAAGGGGGATGGCCCAAGCCGTCAAGCTTTTGGTGTTTACCCGTTTTTGTGCAGGATTGGACGCACTTTGGTGATTGGAGCGCGTGGACGGATCTTGGCGTTAACATAGTAAATCATCCACGACGACGACGTCTCATAGATCAATCCCTATCAATACAGTTAACTTATTATCACTATCGCTTGGCCTAATCAGTCAAAACAACTTTAACCATTTTAGCCCACTCCACATAGTTAACATCAGTTAGCTTGTAAGTAGTAATTTGTGGAAGCAACATACAGGAAATGTAGGTTTTGTATTTCACTAGACCTTAACACAAGATATCCGATACTCAACAGAGTAATTGTCCATCAAACAGGCCCCATCCCCAAGTAAAAATATAAGCAGAAAAGCTAGCAACACCACAAAGACTTTTGTGGTTAGAAATTAAAGGATTATACCATTAAACTTGGGAAATGAAAGGAAAATAAAATCATAATTCATTGCAGAATAGAATGAAGCTTCCCTTTCTCTGTTTTTCTTTTATTGCCTAAACTAACCCAGACTCAGGTCTGGTCTAATCTTGGATCTGGGTTTACAAAAATATCTAGGTTGTTTTCTCAAAATGAATTGCAGAGGTGGTTTGCCTTCCGAAGCTAGGGTCTTGAAAATGTAAAACAGCAGCAGCGCGAAGTTGCATAATGTAAGGCAACAGTGGGAACTCTTGAAAACTGAGGAGATATGCAAGGGATCTAGATGACAAAGGCGCAATGATGGCATGAACAAAAATGGCATAGCCTGATGAAGACAGTAGGGTGACAGGCTAATTGAGGTGTCAGATCGACAATATGAAGAAACAACCAAGTGTTATGATAATAGAGGACTTAATTCATTCTTCCTCTATCAAAAAAAATTCTATCTTTTGATTCTATTCTCTCTCGCTCTCTCTCTCTTTCTCACACACACACACACACACACACACACACACACACACACACACACACACACACATATATATATATATATATATATATATATATGTATATACCTAGATACATAACTATATACATAAATATATATACCTAGATACATAACTATATACATATATATTCTTCTATCAAAAATCTCAGCATCATTGCTCCTATACCAAGCAAGGCAGAAAGGTTTAAGGAATTGGAGAGCATTAAATCTCATCAAATTACATCTCCGATTCATATTAAAGTCATCATGTACAATAATATAAATTACCCTAAAACATAAATACCCTTAAACAAACTTGTATAGAACCTTCACAAATCTATGAGTTTTAAGTAAATACCCTACATTTCTCATAAGTTTTAGCAATCAGCAATCTTACTGGAGAAATTAAGTCAAAAATGTGCATTAAACATGCCTCTGTGACATTTCAAATTCAGGTTAGACAATAATATCTTCACAACCCACACATCTAAAAACAAAGAATTATATGGGAAATCAAGTCAAGAGATTCACCCGATTGAATATCCTTCTCCAGCACTTGTGGGGTAACAAAGAAAACTCTTTTAGCTTTCCAAAAGGACGCTCTTTTATTGGGACTTGTTTGACCTGTCAAATCGATTGTCCATTCCTGCAATCAGTTTGATAGTGAATCTTCTCAAAATATATAGATGTCTGTGACAAGAAAAGTTGAGCAAAAACTCGCGAATGCTGAAGCTTGTGGCTTACTTGTGGTATTCCCACAATATTATGGCAAGCTTCTATTTGTTGCATAACAAGAGGTCTTGAAGGAGCCGCAAATACAATTTTTCCTACCATGGGAGACACCAAACATAGACATTAATTTTCCAAATTAGTGTCACTAAATAATATTATTGTTACAACAAGTATGGTCAAACACATAAATCAACGAAATATTAAAGACAACAGCACAAGATTTAGGTAGAAACCTTATCAGTAATAACAATTTCTCTTTCCTAGGATAAAAGAGAATTCAGCAACAACCAAAATGTAATCATGCACATGCAGATGAAAAAAAGTTGTTTGACACCATATTAAGAAACTACAACATGAACATCTGCTATGATTTTTAAATTCATATGTAATAACAAATGCATTATTTAACAATAGAGATACACAAAAGCATTAAGAATTTAATCATATCACATTATGACGAATGACTGAAAGCACTGTTATGGATACCCCTGAGAAAGACAACACATTGTTGACCACATCACATATGCAATACACGATACACTATGAAGCAACTGAAAGTAACATGTTATATGTGAAGGAGCAACTACTTAATTTTCAATAGCTAAATTTCTGAAGAGGAAATAGATAATAAGTCAAGAAAATGACACATTCTCAGACTTTTTAGTAGACTTTTCAGCCAACTAGACACAATAAATGCCTCTGGAGATGCAAATATTTATGGGGCATGGCATTGTGTCTACTAGGTTGAAAGTTCAGCACAGAATGTCGGTGGATGTAGCAAGACTCGAGTTAAAATATTGAATTACCTTCTGGAAACCATCTGAAGTAATTATACATTACAACAGCAGCAATGAGAGTTTTGCCAAGTCCGGTTGGCAATGCCACCAACGTATTTGAGAATAAAGATGTCTGGGTAATAGCAAACTGATAGTCACGACGCGGAACATTCTCTGCCAAGAAAGTAAAAGATATATAAGCCTGTCAAAGAACCCGGTGATAGAAATTTGTTTGCAGGAAATCTATTGCCTCACCAGTGCACAACCGTTAGGAAATGACATAATGTGTATCTACAGGTATAGAAAACACTTGGGATATACATGCAGATACTTGCATAAAGAAAAAATGTTCAAATTTCCGATAAATAGCATCTCCAGGAGATGGACTATCCCGTGAACTATATTTAGTCCATATGATATCAGCAGATGTCCTTTAGTCTTCAATCCTTCCGGCAGATGGACTATCATGTGGACTATAATTTAAAAGATTAAAATAATCAATGAATTCAAAAAAACTCATTTTCCTTCTTCTTCTTCAGCCATCTCTCCCATTTAAATATATTAAAAATTATAATCACAATTATAGTCCACCAACTCTTGTTCCTTGATATACTCTTTTTGCCTCGCCGGAAAATTTGATGGACTATATTTAGTCCATCTGTTGGAGCGAGATATGCGTTCCTAGATTAAATATGGTCTAAGATTTGTGCACGCCGGCACTGCTGGAGATGCTCGGGAAGAATACTAGAAATATATACACTGGTCAAAAAAGACCTAGTTAAAGATTCAAAAATCATATATATATTTATAGAAAGACCCATTATCAGCAAATTCAATATAAACCCAGAAAAGAAGGGGGACTAAAAAGTGAATAAAATAGAATGAATAAATATATTTTTTTCCCTGCAAATTTGATAAGAATTCAATAGCACAAAAAAAATAGTAGTTTTCAAGGGGCATTCTATAACATTGCCCCAAATGTGAATTCTTTCAAAACAAAAAGGGGCATTCCTATCATATTGCCCCAAATGTGAATTCTTTCAAAATAAAATGTTAAATTCCAATTAAAATAATACCCCATTCAGTATATTATTAAAAACCCCAAACTAACCCACTTGCTCACACCAAAATAACAGTATTAAACACCATAAATTCAGCAGATGAGACCTGGGTAAATCCATGTCTTAGCAGCCTCAGCATCAATCTCAATGCAGCTTCCCTTTTCATCAAACTCAACGGTATTATGATTTGAACACCTAGCATTCTTATTTTTCACCTCTTGGGGTTTTAGGACTCCCCCAAATCCAATAAAATTATGGAGTGTAGATTGCCGAGAATTAATGGGTCTCTTCTCGTTCTTCGAACAAGGGTTCTTAGTGCTATCGCAAGCGACATCAATTGCTTGAACAGCTGCTTCCCAGTCAAATTCCTAGAGAAATTAGCCCAAAAAAGGGTTAATTGTTTAGAGAGAGAAAAGAGGAGTGAGATTAGATGAAATGAAATGAACTTACATCGTCGTCGTCAATGATTTGGATAGTAGAGGTTGACGCCATTGAACACTTGGAGATGTTGAATTTTAAGTGCAGAAACCCTGGAGAAGTAGAAGAAATAAAGGGAGGGAGGAAGGGAGGAGAGGAGAGGGAGATCGGCGGCAAAACTTCAAAAAAGCTTCTCAAGGAAATTAGAATATATACTTTCTAAATTCAATTCGACACATTTTGAATTAAATTTTATAAATTATGAATTTAAGTAATTAGTGGAATACTCTTAATAATTTATTATATTTAGAAATTTGACAATAAGAAAAATTATATCGCTTTAAATTAAAATTTGTCTTAAATAGACTTTAGAGTTTCGCAATAGTTTTCTTATTTCTATCTCTATTTTGCAGTGTTATTGGTTCATTGTGCACGATAAATTTTTTTCACTATGTACCTAACATGTTCTTTATATTAATTTCTTAAATAAAGAAATTTAAAAATTAAAATTTCAAATTTCAAACATCAAACACAAACAAATATCTCCGAACTTTCAAACGACCAACCGACCAATAGAGATTTCAAAGTGAATCTAGAGAGTAGGCAAACAATACATTCGAATTAAATGATTCGAGATGCCGCAAATGAGACTTTGGATAAGAAAACAGTCGATGAAGAGAACAATCGGTGAATAATACCGTCGAAATAATTTTGGAGAAGAAAATCGCAGTGAAAAAGCTTTGGAGAAGATGAGATTCACGATGTTGCAAATGACAATAAATTCCTTTACCCCTTTCTAAAGCTGACGTGTCCACTTAAATGAGGGTTGAAATGTCATTTTGCATACATAGATAACAGTCAGGGACGGAGCTATGTGGAGCTTGCAGGGGGCCATGCCCCCCCCCCCCCCCCAAGATTTAAAAAAAATTTAAGTACTAAGGTTCACCTACTTGTTTGATTAATCAGGACTTCTTTTTAGTGAACTTTCATTGCCTTTTTTTGATAGAAAATCTCAATTATTCTTATTCACAATAACTGAATGGTTAACTCTGGTTCAACTCATGTGATTTTTATTTGGACAGTCATACAAATTCTCTGAGTTGTGATGATATAGTGGTCCAATTGTCCAAATTAGCAGACCCTTTTCACCTATACCTTGTATTTCAATTGTTTCCTTTCTGTGACTCTGATTCGCGATGTTGCAAATGACAATAAATTCCTTTATCCCTTTCTAAAGCTGACGTGTCCACTTAAACGAGGGTTGAAATGTCATTTTGCATACATAGATAATAGTCAGGGAAGGAGCTATGTGGAGCTTTTGGGGGCCATGCCCCCCCAAGATTTTAAAATTTTTTAAGTACTAAGGTTCACCTACTTATTTGATTAACCAGGACTTCTTTTTAGTGGACTTTCATTGCCTTTTTTTGCTGGAAAATCTCAATTATTCTTATTCACAATAACTGAATGATTAACTCTGGTTCAACTCGTGATTTTTATTTGGACAATCATGCAAATTCTCTGAGTTGTGATGATATAGTGGTCCAATTGTCCAAATTAGCAGGCCCTTTTCACCTATACCTCGTATTTCAATTGTTTCCTTTCTGTGACTCTAAATTGTGTATATTAGTGTATATATATTATGTATGTGCAGAAACAAATTGGGGTTTAAAATTGTTGATACGAGGAGTTATCAATTCGATCTATGTTTGTTTATGTGTTATAATATATTTTGTAATGGTGGACGAATATATATTTTTCATCCCCCCCCACCCCACCCCACCCCACCCCACCCCACCCAATAATAAATCCTGGCTCCGTCCCTGATAACAGTCTTTTGACTTCCTCACCCTAAGGAGTAAAATCTTATATAAAGATTAAAATAGAGAATTAAATAAGGATAAAAAAACTGTTGAATAATAATTTGTTGATGTATTCTTCAAAATTGAGGATAGAGAGTTTGTTTGGAAAATTGTTGTGAATGTTCAGAAAGTTAAGGTGACTCTTTTGGAATGGTTGAATGACAATGTTGTCCTTCCAAGTTGTCTCTCATTTTTAAAGTTATCCCTAAACTTTATTTTTGATCAAATATGTCCTTAAAGTTATATATTTTGTCGATTTCGTTCTTTTTACCCGATTTGATTGTAATCCAACCCATTTATATTTTACCAAATATGACATTTTATCCCTCAAAGTTCAATTTTTTCTTTATTTAAAAAAAAAAAGATTTAAAATTTTATTTTTAGAAAAAAGTAATTTTTTAAAAATGAGTAAAGTTTCAAAAAATAAAATTTATTTTTAAAAAAATAGAATTTTTTTTTAAAATGAGTAAAGTATCATAAAATATAGATTAAAATAAATATAATTTTCGGAAATATAGAATTTTAATTTTTTTAAATGAGTAATGTTTCATAAAATACAGATTAAAGAATAAAAATTTATTTTTAGAAAAAAATTGAAATTTTCATTTTTTTTTAAAATGAGTAAAGTTTCATAAAATATAGATTTAAAAACTATAAAATAAAAATAATAAAAATTTATTTAAGAAATAGAAAATCTTATTTTTTTTTAAAATGAGTAAAGTTTCATAAAATACAATTTTTAAAAAGTATAAAATAAAAAAAGTAAACCTTTATCTTCAAAAAAAAAATTCTTTTTTAAAAAATAAGGAAAGTTTCATGAAATATAGATTCAAAACAAGTAAATAGAATTTTTTAACTTTTTTAAAATGTGTAAATTTATTTTATGAAACTTTACTCATTTACTTTTTTATTTTATATTTTATGAAACTTTACATATTTTTAAAAAAATAAAATTTTCTATTTTTTCTAAAAATAAAGTTTTTTGTTTTATATTTTAAATCTATATTTTATGAAACTTTTAAAAAAAATTAAAGTAATTTTTTTTTGAAAATATAGTTTTACTTTTTTTAATCTAGATTCTATGAAATTTTACTCATTTTTAAAAATATAAAATTCTAATTTTTCCGTGAAAATAAATTTATATTTTTTGAATCTATATTTTATGAAACTTAACTCATTTTTTTTAAAAAATATTTTTTTCTAAAAAGGTTTATTTTTTTTCTAAAAAATTTACTTTTTTTAATCTAAATTTTATGAAACTTTACTCATTTTTTTTGAAATAATCTATTTTTTGTCTAAATATAAAGTTTAGTTTTTTAAATATATAATTTATGAAACTTTACCCATTTTTTTTAAAAAAATCTATTTTTCTGAAAATAAAGAAAATAAAATTGAGTAGTTAGAGGAACAGAAGTGTAAAAAAATGTGAAATCGGGTAAAAGATAAATGGGTCAGGTTGGGTTGGGTTACAGTCAAATCGGATAAAAAGAACGAAATCGACAAAAATGAAACTTTAAGGACATAATTGACGAAAAATGAACTTTAAAAACGACTTTAAAATTAAGTGACAACTTGGAATAACAAAAATGTCATTCAACCCTTTAAGAATATATGTATGGCATTGAAGTAATATATTTATTATTATTATTATTGATTTTTTATTACACTTTTGCTTATTTGCACTTTCCAAAATGTAAATTGTATTTGGTAATAAAAAATATACTTAAAGTACTAAAAAGTAAAAAATATTTGATAATAAAGAAATTGCTTATCACACTTATTTCAAGCATAAATTACTGAATATAAAGAAGTCAATAAAAGAAATAGTATTTTTCTTAAAGATAGATACATCTATTTAGTAATTTTTCAAAGTGGAAGTATTTCCTAAATTATTACCGTGACATGAAAATTTTGTCAAACCTTTTATGAATTGAAAAAAAATACCTATCCAAACATCCTTCCTCCAAAATTAGCCATATACAACCACTAGTTAATAAATAAATAAAAAGATTTATACAATCAATATGAATTTATTTAATATATTTATAAATAACTATAATTATTGTAAATTAATTAAAAAAAACATTATCAGTACTAGATTTGTTTTTTTAATTCATTAACGAATTCATGTAATTTTGAATATTAGAATTTTTTAATTTTCAAAAAATTAATATATATTTCTAATTTTGGAACGGAAAGAGAAAGTTATTATCTTGTGCTGCAAAATTAAAGTAGTAAACATCAAAGCAATGCACAAATTTAAAGCATAAAATGAATTTCGACATTGGGTTGTCAACGTGTTTTACATAACTATATTTGTAATGAATCAAAAATCACATAATTATTTTACAAGAATAAATATAAAATAAAATTACATCCTTAATATTTGCAAGTGTTGAGTACTAGATGTCATTGGATGTCTAAATTAGGGTTGTAAACGAACATATTTGTATTCTAATACTGTTAACGCCAAGATCTTCTGCTACGTTCCAATTACGTAAGACGTCCTGATCCTGCACAGTAAACACGATCAACACCACAAGCTTGACGGCTTCGACCGTCGGGGGATAACTCAAGCGTGAGAGTCAGTACAGGCGATCACAAGGTTAACAATGGAGCATAAAATATCTAGTGTATTGAGAGAGATAAAATTATCAGTTACCTGTCCCTGGATCCCCTCCTCGCGTGCAACCGACTCCCCTGACACCTGTTAATCCCATCCCCTTTGTCCACCGCTAGCCGACTGTCCAATCCTCATTAATGCGATGTAAGATATCAGTCAGCCATTACCTTTGTCATCATCACCGGTCAAAGCCCAAGTGAAGATATTTAGTCATCTGATGGGTCGGTTCAGCCAACCCGGCCTAAGGCTTTCAAGATCCGACAAAGATGACCCAATAGATTAACCAAAGAATTAGGCCCAACCAGTCCGGCCCACTATGTAAAATATCAGGACCCAACATTGCCTCCAATCTTTTATTAAATAGGATGTTTAATGAAAGAGTATAAAGGTCCTCGGTCCAACCGACGTCGAATGACCGAAGGGATCCAGATAGATTTCTTTTCGGGTTCATCATCGTCGACCTCTACAGAAGTACCAACTGAAGACCTTCAACTACCGAAGCTCAAGCCACCGAATCAACTCCCATCGAAGGGACAAGCCAGCCTTGCCGAAGAAAGCAAGCTGGCCGAAAACCCAAACACCCCCTTACACAGACATACAACAAACGCCTCCTCGACATGCCCCTTGACGAACGGACCCGAGTCCTTCGTGCCAAAAAAAGGAAAATCCAAATAACTCCTCCAGCCGCCGAAGAACCACAAATACCTCCTGCAGAAGCCGATCTTTCGCCAGTCATTCCGGTTGAAATTATTATTTTTGACGAAGAGCCCGAAGAACAAAGAAAGCGAACACCCAAACATAATCGCAAAAGAGAACCAAAATCTTTAGAATCTAGGCCCGAAGCCATGGGATCCCCCACTCTCTGGCCAGAATTCAATGAGAAATTCCCATCTCAACTCCACAACTCCTTCGTCCGCGATACCGATGACCATCGGTTCGAAAATAGCTCCATAACGAACCCGATCGACGAGGGAATGAAATACCAAGTTAAGGTAAGATGCTACTTAACTTATCCAATTACATCTCGTCCCATCAATTTGAACTGATTCATTAACATTGATCATCTGCAAGCAAACACTGTCTTCGGGCGCCTCCGTCCCAAATACAAAGAAGCTAAAGCTGAAGAGGAAGCCGCTCGAAGAGAGAACGCCATACTGCAATCGACCTTGGCGAAGGCAAGACATGACTGTGATATCGCCCTCTTCAACAAATAGTACCTTCAGAAGGATCTCGACAAGGTCAAAAAAGAGTTGGAGACTACCAAGGCCACACATCAGGTCATCTCAAATATACATGTCGACCCAAGCTAAAGAATCAAAACATCCGGCACATCGCCAGAAGCTTAAAGAAGAGCTCAAAGAACTTCGGGCCCTTAGGGATTTGAGTCCGCCACTGATCGAAGATCGACGTAAGGAAATCCAGGCAGCATACAGAAAATTCGCCGATCTGAACGATGAGATCGTCCCTATGTAATGCCGAAGTAGATGAAATCTGCCAAAGTAAAGGCAAGAGAAAGCTTGTCGCAACCAATGTAGATCTATCTCTTCTAGACTCTTCAGACGGCCATGATGACAATGAAGAAGCCTGAAGATGACCTCCCCTTTACCTTTAGCTATAGAACTTTCTGTAAAAATTCTAACTTTATGTGAACAGTTAATATTAATGAAATATCAACTTCATTTATTATGACTTTTGTGTTAGCATCTTCTTGTCAATAATTCGGTATCAATCAACTTGAAAACTGTACAAAATTCTTTTGAACTTAACTTAAATTGTGAATCAGATAAGGCATATAACAGTTAAGTTAAAAAATGACATAAATCAAATTTAATGAACCGAACTCAACACTTGAACAAAAATAAAATAATGAATACTTATCTTTTTCGAAGTGTGAGATAGATCATGTATAAGGTGAATTCTGCTGATCCTCCTTGCACCATCGGGATCTTGTTTACCACTCGGGGTAAAACAAGTATATAAGGACATTTGTTTACCACTCGGGGTAAAACAAAGATATAAGGACCATGGAATTTGTTTACCACACGAGGTAGAACAAATTCATAAGGACACACCTAACAATAAGGCTACCATTGAATGGTCAGCGAGTCCACCCGAATCTCCTTACTTCGGTGCATTTTGTTTACCACTCATGGTAAAGCAAAATTAAAAGGACTATGGAATTTGTCTACCACGCAGGGTATAACAAACCCATGAGGACACTCCTACCAATAAGGCTACCATCGAATGGTCAGCGAGTCCACCCCGTCCTCCTTACATCGATGAAGTTTGCCTACCACGAAGGGCTTGACAAATTCATAAGGACCACCTGCCAAAAAGGCTACCATCGAATGGTCAGCGAGTCCCCCCCCTGTCCTCCTTGCACCATTGTGAATTTAGGACCAAATAAAGAGAAGATCGATATAAATTGTAAATGAGCTACCGAAGTCTTTCTGTGCTGAATCCCCAGTTCTTTCAAGAATATCCCTGCCGAAGTACTTTGTAGGCCAATAACTTCGCAGCCAAATGATTGCCATAAATGTCTTTGTGAATCTCCCGAAGAGCATAATCAGCTTAGGATGGAGTCAAACCATGTAGGAAGATCGCCATCCAACCAGCAAAGGTGTTCACTTCGGAAATAGCCAATTTTGACAAGGCATTAGTAATGGAGTCATTATTGTGATTGACTACTCTGAATCTGAACCTGATAGTCGGTTGCACTGATTATCCAAAGAAGAATATCCTGCTTCTGCCGAAGTACCACATTGGCTGTGTCGTACTCTTCAGCTTCTCGCTACCTATCTTCAGCTTATTTCATCATCCTGAAGGACATGGCTTACATAGTAAACCAGGTGTTGCTTACCCCCAACTTCACGCACCAAAACTGCTCCCATTGCCAACGAACTAGATGCCAGATATAAATACAATAACACAACAGGAGCGGGCTTCACCAACAAAGGCACCGAAGTCCACTCGAACGTTTTAGCATTCTTCGGCCCTTTCCACGTACCAAAGATTGGCAAACATCTTTCTGCCGATTTGGACTTTAAACCTCAACAAAGTTTCTTACGAGCGATACGGTGTTTTCCATTCGAACCTCTGACTTTGAGCGAGCATTTTCGAAGACGAGTCTCCATAGGGCATTGTACCCTCAATGAATTCTCAGGAGTGCGGCTTCTGGATCTGCTTCGACTATGATCCCGAAAACCAATAGTGTAAGACCCTAACTTTTTGAATAAAGATGAATTTTCTATAAATATTATTTTTGAATATTATGGAGTGAAATTGATATAATGTTATAGTTCAGGTAATATTTATAAATTTTACAAAGTACGCAAGTTGTTATATAATATTCGATTGGTGGGGAATATTCGTTTTAACGAGAAAAAATATTAAACGACGGCAAGACAATCATTGGTGGACCCCACAACAAAATTATTGATTGGATTGAGAAAACGACAAAAATATTTTATTGAAAATAAGCGGCGGAAGTTTTACCATTAATCTTGTTGAACTACTCGATAGTAAAAATACGATGAATACGTGTGGTTGCATAAGTAGCATTACTGTATTGATTATTGATGCTTATGTGATAAGTCACTCGGTTTTGTTTTATTGGTATTATTAATGTAATAAAAGCAGAAAAAGTTTTTTATATAAAGCAGAATACTTTTATAAAGTTATTCGTTTTATTAGGCTAATAGTAAAATCTTTTTATATAAAATAGAATACTTTTATAAAGTTATACATTTTATTAGACAATAATTAGAATATATTATATTTTATTATGCATAGTGTTTTGCATAGTGCTTCTGATAGTGTTTGCATAGTAAAATCTTTTATAAAGTTATTCATTTTATTAGATTATAAATAGAATATATTATATTTTATTTAAAAGATTTTGCTTTAAATATGGACCGTCGATTAAAGTAAATCATCTGGAGACTGTTCATGAGTTAATTACTTATATGCGATCTATTTTTTTATAAATAGAAGCTCATTCCTTTATTATTTCTTACGAATTCACTTTGAAACTCTAGAGAGATAAACTATAGAGAGAAAGAAGAAAAGTATTCTACGCTACTTTCACTACTCATATATCCAAGACTTCTTCTTCTTAAGGTAGGGATATTATTTGTTGTACTCGTAAGGGGTATTATTTCTTTTTGTATTCATGAAGAGAACTTATGTTATTCCATTCTTTATTATTCATTGGAATAACTTTTGTACGAGGATACCTATACTTGGTGAAATTCTTACATTATTCCATTCTTTATTATTCATTTGAATATCCTGTTTGTGCGTTTTACTGTGGGACCTAGTTCCATTCTTTATTATTCTATTGGAATATCCCATGCATGCGTTTCTTTTTGAAACACAGTTCCATTCTTTATTATTTTGTTGGAATATATCACATGCTCAGACGCGTTTCATGGGACTGATTCCGTTATTTATTATTACATTGGAATATCACAGCCGGTGCGTATTTCGCTTGATTCGGTTCCGTTATTATTATTACATTGGAATAACTTTGTCTATACATGCAATACCGCATGCATGGTGATTTCTTTTGTTATTCCATTCTTTATTATACACAGTTGGTTAAAGTTTTAACTTCTATACTCCATGAAATTAGTGGAATATCCTTGATATTTGCGCTTCATCCAGTATCTTTTCATGGAAATATTCTTCTGAGCATTCTTGAATTTACTCTACAAAGAAGTATCATGTTGACAATTTGGACGTTATTAGTTCCTGAATAAATTAATTCTTGAACTTGTTTTATTGAATTCTTATATCATTGTTATCATCCTCATGTTTATATTTTTTTGAAAGTCATCTGTGGCCTGTAGTGCATAGATGGACTTGGTATGATTATGACCGAGGATTATTGATTGTAATCATGACCGTAATGTTACAAATGATGTGGTAAAAGTCCTCATTGGCCCGTAGTGCATTGATGGATGAGTTGTTGGCATGATCATGACCATTAATGAATATACAAATATTCTTGGTCCGTAGTGTATGGATAATTGTGGTCGTGATACTAAAGAATATCCTTGGCAGAAAGTGCGAGGGTGATTCGATGATGTGGATTATTTATTGTCGAGTCCCAGTGATAAAAGTGATGAAAAACCTTTTAAATCATAAAAGATAGTAGATTTTATTCTCTACTTGACTCTTTTAATGGATTGCTTGTTCATTGCAGTTAAACTTGATGTTTGTTATATCAGATCGGTTTAACATCATTTAAGGCTAATGATAATTTATTACGCATTATCTTAGTCATAATATTTCTTCTTGGGCTAGTTGAGTGACCCTTTCTTTTCTTTGTTCTCTTGTGAAATGAGAATATAAATTTGAGACGCAGTCTGGGAGCGGAGTGATGGACGGATGATAGTATTTGTAGTCCTAACTATTCTATTAAATAGTGTGACAATAAATGTAATGAGGACTTATTCTGAGAGTGGATATTGTCTAGAAGACTGTATTTATATTAAAACTCACAGCTCTCTTGTTGTATGTTAAAGATTGTATTTGTATTCTGTTCCATGTATTTGGCGACTCAGAATAGGTGATGTATACCTATTTTGGGGGCGTCACAAATAGGGCGGAGTACCCTCCTCAGTCAATCAGGAAAATGGCTGTTGGGTCTTCATCTACTCTGCTTCGACCATAATCCCGAAAACCAATAGGGCGGAGTACCCTCTTCGGTCAATCAAGAAAATGGCTGCTGGGTCTTCATCTACTCTGTTTCGACCATAATCCTAAAAACTAATAGGGCGGAGTACCTTCTTCGGTCAATCAGGAAAATGGCTGGTGGGTCTTCATCTACTCTGCTTCGACCATAATCTCGAAAACCAATAGGGCGGAGTACCCTCCTCGGTCAATCAGAAAATGGCTGTTGGGTCTTCATCTACTCTGCTTCGACCATAATCCCGAAAACCAATAGGGCGGAGTACCCTCTTCGGTCAATCAGGAAAATGGCTGTTGGGTCTTCATCTACTCTGCTTCAACCATAATCCCGAAAACTAATAGGGCGGAGTACCCTCTTCGGTCAATCAGGAAAATGGTTGTTGGGTCTTCATCTACTCTGCTTCGACCATAATCCCGAAAACCAATAGGGCGGAGTACCCTCTTCAGTCAATCAAGAAAATGGCTGTTGGGTCTGCTTCGATCCTGAGGATGGCCTCAAGACATGTCTTTAAAGTGTAAACTTCTTTCCAAATTGATCGGTCTGTCAGTCTGACCACTTCAGTATAGGATTCTAAGCAATATGCCTTTTACCCTTTTCCGACCATGGTCAGGTCTTCTCTCGGCAGCAAAAATCAATCTTTTTCTAGCATCACCTTGGGCTCTCGAACGAGAACCCTCGAAACCGCTTGAAGCGATCAAAGCATGAGCACTCTTTGAAGGACCCAATCAATCCTTGACAGATACTCGTTGTGTAGACGAAGTCATAGCCATCAGCTATCCTTTAGAAGTAACTGTTCTACTCTTCACCATGGATTCCGACGTAGATCAGCTACAACTTGTGATTGAAAACTTCAAGAACACTAGAACACAACCCTCCTTCTAGCGCCAATGTTAACGCCAAGATCTTACGCTACGTCCCAATCACGTAAGGCGTCCCGATCCCGCAGACAATAAACACGATCAACACCACAAGCTTGGCGAAACCCGATTGGTCGGGGATAGCTTCAAAGCGTGAGAGTCGATCTGAGCGATCACAAGGTTAACAATGGAGGATAAAATATCTAGTGTATTGAAAGAGATAAAATTATCACTTCGGTGGTAATCAGGGCCAAAACAATAAGAATGGACATTTCAAGAAGAGGAGATTCAACATTGATGGAAAGACATCAGCACCAGCACCCGTTGTTAAGGAAGGAGAATGACCACCTATCATATGTTTCAAATGCGGAGGAGAGGGACACATCAGTCCAAACTGCGCGATGCCATCCAAAACATGTTATAATTATGGAAGAGAAGGTCACCTAGCCCGATTTTGTCGTTCACCAATGACAAGTTCAGCTAGGATAGAGGCACCAAAGTAGTCCCCGTAAAAGTCAAAGCCAGTGGAAAGAGAAGCGTTGTAGTTACCTCCCAAAAAGCAAGGAACCCGAACGAGGTCATCACGAGTAAGTTTATCATAAACTCTAGCGAAGTCTATACCTTATTTGATACCGGTTCTACCCATTCTTTTATTTTTGCTACTTGCGCTCAACGATTAAATTTGACTCCGGAGAAATTAGACTTTGACTTATCTGTAGAAACTCCGTTGGGAGAAACCTTCATTACATCCACTATTTATAAGTCTTGTTTGGTTCAAATCGGTACCCTCACATTACCTGTCGATCTTATTTCATTAAAAATACTTGCATTTGACGTAATTCTAGGGATTGATTGGTTAACTACTCATCATGCAAAATTGATTATTTTCGTAAGGTTGTTAGCTTTCATATTCCTAACCAACCTGTTATGCGAATTCAAGCCACCAAACCATTAAAATCAATCACTGTCATCTCAAGCCATAAAGCTATTCGTTTATTAAAAAATGGATGTCAAGCTTTCTTAGCTCATGTCACGGATCTAAACAAAAATACGTCAGTTTTGAATGATATTTCTATTGTTAATGAATTTCCTGACGTATTCCCTAAAGAACTTCCTGGCCTACCCCCAGAGCGTGAAATTGAATTTTGTATCGACCTTGAACCCGGTACAAAACCCATTTCCAAAGCCCTATATCGAATGGCTCCTATTAAACTTCAGGAGTTAAAGACCCAACTGCAGGAATTGTTAGACATTGGCTTTATTCGTCCTAGTACTTCTCCTTGGGGTACTCCTGTTCTATTCGTGAAGAAGAAAGATGGGAGTATGCGACTTTGTATTGATTATCGGGAGTTGAATCATGTCACCATCAATAAAAGGTACCGATTGCCACGTATTGATGACCTGTTTGACCAGTTGCAAGGCGCTAAATTCTTTTCAAAGATTGATCTTCGTTCCGGATATCACCAATTGAAGATTAAAACCGATGATATTCCAAAGACGGCTTTCAGAACTCGGTACGGGCATTATGAATTCCTAGTCATGTCCTTTGTATTGACTAATGCTCTTGCTGCCTTTATTGATGACATCCTTATTTATTCTAAAAGCCGTGAAGATCATGAGCAACACTTGAGGCTGATGTGACGCCCCCAAAATTAGGTATACATCACCCATCTTGAGTCGCCAGATACATGGTACAGAATTCAAATACAACTTAATAATACAACTATCGTGTACAATACGATAAAACATAAACTGTGAGTTTGAATACAAATATTGTCTACTAGAGATTATACAAACTCAAAAGGAGTCCCCATTACAATTATTATCACACTATTTCACAGAATAGTGAGGACTACTAATGCACCTTCTAGGACCATCACTCTGTTCCCCGACTAGTCCCAGCTACGTTCTCATTTCCTGAAGAGAACAGTGAAAGAAAGGGTGAGCTCAACTAGCCCAGTAAGAAATATTATGACTAAGATAATGAAGAATAATTTATCGTTAGCCTTCAACAGTGTTAAATTGATAAAATATAATAACTATCAAGTTTAACTGCAGTGAAACAAGCAATCCATTAGAAGAGTCAAGTAGGGAATAAAATCTACTATCTTCTATGATTTAAAAGGTTTTTCATCACTTTTATCATTTGGGACTCGAAATTTTTAATAAATAATCCACATCATCGAATCACCCTGCACTACTTCTGACGAGGATATTCTTTAGTATCACGACCACAAATTATCCATGCACTACGGGCCAAGGACATTCGTGTATTCATTAATGGTCATGATTATGCCAACAACTGTCCATCAATGCACTACGGGCCAATGAGGACTTTTATCACATCATTTGTAACATTACGGTCATGATTACACCGAATAATCCCCGGTCATAATCATACCAAGTCCATCTATGCACTACAGGCCACAGATGACTTTCAACAAAATATAAACATGAGGATGATGAAAATGATATAAGAATTCAATAAAACAAGTTCAAGAATTAATTTATCTAGGAACTGATAACGTCCAAATTGTCAACATGATACTGCTTTGTAGAGTAAAATTCAAGAATGCTCAGAAGAATATTTCCATGAAAAGATACTGGATGAAGCGCAAATATCAAAGATATTCCACTAATTTCATGGGTATAGAAGTTAAAGTTTTAACCAACTGAGTATAATAAAGAATGAAATAACAAAAGAAATCACCATGCATGTGATAAACCGCACATGCAGGTTATTCCAACAGAATAATAAAGGATGGAACCAGGTCCGGCGTAAACGCACAGACAGGATATTTCGACAGAATAATAAATAATGGAACCAGGTCCGGCGTAAATGCACAGACAGGATATTTCGACAGAATAATAAATAATGGAACCAGGTCCGGCGTAAACGCACAAACAGGATATTAAACGCGAATAATAAATAATGGAACCGTCCCGGCGAAGCCTTGCAGACGGATATCCGACAGAATAATAAAAGAGCGGAATATTAGAAGAATGTCACCATGTATAGGGTAGCAGCGTATCTGAGTTATTCTAACAGAATAATAAATAATAGAATAATAGAAGTTCTCTTCATGAGTACAACAAATAACATCCCTTACCGTAAAAGAAACTGAATATAAAAGTAGGGAAGTAGCAGAATACTTTTCTATAGGTTCTCTTGTAATTCTCTCTTTAGAGTTTCAATGAATTCGTAAGAAATAATGAAGGAATGAGCTTCTATTTATAGAAGAATGGACTGCATAGTAACTAACTTATGAACGGTCCAGATTGATTTACTTTAAACGGACGATCCAGATTGGTTTACTATTAAAACTTAAAACAACGGTCCGTACTGATTTACTATTAAAACTTTAAACCAACGATCCATACTGATTTACTATTATATCTTCCACCAACGGTCTAAAAAATTAGCATATCTCCTCATGGAATAATATTGTACCCAAAAATAATTTGGACCGAAAATAAATATATCTTACGGATGAATAGTACCCCGTGAATAGTAACTCGTGAATAGTAACTCGTGAATAGTAACTCATGAATAGTAACTCGTAAATAGTAACTCGTGAATAGTAACTCATGAATAATAACTTGTAAATAGTAACTCATGAATAGTAACTCATGAATAGTAACTCGTGAATAGTACTCTGACACGAAAAGTGTCTCGAATACCCAATTGAACAATATATCCTCCAGACATCAATTATACTAACACAAATAAGTCCAACACAATGGAACTATAAAATTCATCTTTAATCAACACGAACTTATTCATCATTAATATTATAATTCACAATATTTAACAACGAGGTCATTTCCGGGAAGAGGGGGCTTTCAGATAAGGATTTCTCCTTATTGGGCGCTCGATAAGGTGACCAAACCTCTCATCGTTGTGAACTTCTAGACATTGTCAATATTGCAAATAATAATATGAATAACTTCATTAGTCTCAATTATTGATTTAATAATATATCATATAATGCGGATGATCTTGTAACAATATTTGAATCAATAATATGAGAGATATGATCGAAGAATTCATGTAGTAATAATTGAGTATAACTTAGTGACTTCTCACGTAAGCATCAATAATCAATACCGTGTCTTCTTTGTTCAACTATGCGTATTCTTCGTACTTTTACTACGGGTAGTTCAAGCAGTTTTAACGGTAACACCTCGTAGATTATTTTCATAAAGAATTTTTGTCGTTTTCTCAATCGACAATAATTACATTGTAGAATCCACCAATGATTGTCTTAGTTGTATGAATATTCCTTGTTAAAACGAATATTCCCCGACCAATCGAATATTATATAACCACTTGCGTACTTTGCAAAATTTATAAATATTACCCACAACTATAACATTATATCAAATCAATACCATAATATTCAAAAATATAATTCGAGAAAATTATTCTTTATTCATAAAAGTTGGGGTCTTACAACCTCCCATTCTTATGAAATTTTGTCCTCGAAATTAGGGTACATACCTGGTATGTCAAAGAGATGAGGATACTTTGACTTCATCTCAGATTCTAACTCCCAAGTCATTTCCTCCACATCGTGGTTTCTCCACAAAACTTTGACTTGAGGTATAACCTTGGAGCGTAGAACATGATCCTTCTTATCCAAGATTTTAACAAGTAACTCTTCATACGTTAAATCTTCCTCTATCTCATCTGGTTCTAACTCAATAATGTGGTTCGGGTCTTGCACATATTTACGTAACATAGATATGTGAAAAATATTATGAATACGAGACATACTTGGCGGTAAGGCGAGTCTATAAGCCACAGTTCCCACTCGCTCAAGAATTAAAAACGGGCCAATGAATCAAGGATTGAGCTTTCCTCTCTTTCCAAATCTCGTAACTCCTTTCCATGGAGAAACACGTAACAACACATGATCTCCAATATCGAATTCTACGTCCTTTCGATGAAGATCAACATAACTCTTTTGTCGATCTTGTGAAGTTTTTATACGTTGTCGGATCGTTTGAATCTTTTCTGTAGTCATACGTACCAACTCCGGTCCAAACAACGTTGCTTCACCCACCTCATCCCAGCATACTAGAGAACGACACTTTCTCCCATACAACGCTTCGAATGAAGCCATGCCAATACTTGCTTGATAACTGTTGTTATAGGAAAACTCCATCAATGGTAAAAACTTGTCCCAACTTCCCTTGAAATCAAGAACACAGAGTCTTAATAGATCTTCAAGAGTTTGAATAGTCCTCTTCATTGTCCATCCATCGAGGATGATATGTCGAGCTAAATCAGAATCCGTGCCCATAGCTTCTATCGCAAACTAACCCAAAATTGTGAAGTGAATCTTGGGTCTCGATCGGAAACTATGGATCTTGGCATACTATGCGATCTTACAATCTCGTTTATGTACATCTGAGCAAGGCGTTCAAGTGTATAAGTTTTTTCGTATAGGTAAGAAGTGAGCGGACTTGGTCAATCTATCAACAATGACCCAAATTGCATCTATGCCTTGAGAAACCTTGGGAAGACCAGTAACAAAATCTATGGTAATGTGCTCCCACTTCCATTCTGAAATTTCAAGTGGTTGCAATGGACCTTTTGGTACTTGATGCTCTGCCTTGACTCGTTGACAAGTTAAACACCTTGAGATAAACTCCGCTATCTCTCTCTTCATATTGCTCCACCAAAATGTATGTCGAAGATCATGATACATTTTGGTACTCTCAGGATGGATTGCAAACGGTGTGTTGTGTGTCTCCATCATGATTTTATACTTTAAATCAGGGTCGTTAGGAACACAAAGTCTGGAGTAGACTCAAAGTATTCCTTTCATCGATTCTTGCTTTCGGTATAGCACCTTCTTGCACTTTCTTCCTCATACGCATCAGCTCCGGGTCTGTAGCTTAAGCAGTTTTAACTTTATCAATTAAAGTCGGTTCTACTCGTATATCCGCCATCATCACATGGGTCCCTGGAGTTTTTAACTCCATCTCCATCCTTTGCAAGTCACACAAAATGGGCCTTTGCGTTGACAATATCACACTCGTGCTTGCATATGATCTTCTACTCAATGCGTCAGCTACCACGTTCGCTTTTCCAGGATGGTATTGGATGGTATGATCATAATCTTTCAACAGTTCAAGCCAACGTCGTTGTCGCATGTTGAGTTCCTTTTGAGTGAAGAAATATTTGAGGCTTTTATGATCCGTAAAGATCTCTACTTTTTCCCCATACAAGTAATGCCTCCAAATTTTAAGTGCGAAGACAACAACTGCTAACTCTAGATCATGAGTAGGATAATTCCTCTCATATTCTTTGAGTTGTCTTGAGGCATAGTGTGACGCCCCCAAAATAGGTATACATCACCTATTCTGAGTTGTCAATACATGGTACAGAAACAACTACAACTTTATTATTACAACAAAGAAAGCGTGAGTTTGAATATAAATATTATCTTCAGACAATATCTATACTCAAATAAATCCTCATCACATTTATTGATACATTATTTTACAAAAATGGTGAGGACTACTAAACAATCCTTTCTAAAACCTTCATTCCATACCCAGGCTACGTACTTTCGCTATATTCTCGCCTCCTGAGAAAAATGGAACAAAAAGAAAAAGGGTGAGCTCAACTAGCTCAGTAAAGAATATTATGACTAAGATAATATACAACAAATTATCGTTAGTCTTCAACAGGGAAAAATATAATAGAATACAATAGACAACAAATTTTAAATCAATATTCGCAGCGGAAATAATAATTCATTAGAAGAGTTAAGTAGAGAATGCAAACTACTATCTTCTATGTATGAATTTAAAAGTTCATCGTCTATCTTTTATCACTGTAACATCAATCAATATACATCTGGAATCAAATATTCATCTTTGCACTACAGGCCAAAGATATTCATTAGTTGGTCATGTTCATTTAAACACCTGTTCATCTTTGCACTACGGGCCAAAGATATTCTTCAGAAATCATTCATCTTTGCACTACAGGCCAAAGATATTCTTAAGAAATCATTCATCTTTGCACTACAGGCCAAAGATATTCCATAATATCATCATTTAAGACTGAGGATGATGAAAAATATTTTTTAAAGAAACGAATCCAGTAAAACAAAATGACAAGGATTAAGGATTAAGGATTCGTACTTGGTTTTATCCACGTCCAAAAATACCTCAAAAATAATCATAGTGGTGTAAAATTCAAGAATGATCAAAACATGGATACAATCGAGTTAGTATCCGAATAGATGTTTTAGACGAAAAGAAGAAATTTTATTTTTTCAATTGAATAGTACAGTATCGTGAATAGTCTTGAGTATCGTGAATAGTGCAGTATATGTGAATAGTAACTCAGACACCAAAAGATAGAAATTCCACAAAAACATCTTCACGCTTACATGAATAGTACTCGTGAATAAGTAACTTCGTGAATAATAACTCATGAATAGTAACTCGTGAATAGTAACTCATGAATAGTAACCCTTGAGCATGAAAAAGTTCCAAATTTGATAAAACTTCAGATCAACATTTCAAATTATAATGATATTGAAGAAATAATATCATTACTGAAAAAAATAATATCCCTTACCTCGAAAGATCAAGACTTAGCTAGAAATACCAGAAAGTATAGTCTTTGAAAGGAACTTGCCGATCTAGCAATACTCAAAGTATACTCAAAATACTCACAAGAATACGCTCGATAATATAGAGAGAGAAAACTTGAGTTTCGATGTGATTTTCAATTCTAACCTAAGCACCCTATTTATAGGAAAATCTTTAGAACACCAAAGCGAGAAAATTTAATAAAATAATAATATTTCTTAAAAATATTCAAGCCCACCTTAGAAATCTGATTTCAGATCATTTATAACACATGTGAGCCACTCAATTACAACAAAAACGTTTTTCTTACAAAAATATTTTAAACTCCCAAAATCAATTATTTGAACTTGAACTTCAATAATTCATAATAAATAACCCTTTCATCAGAAAATTCGAATCTCGCGTGTTTTTATAGGAATTTCAATTCTCTACAACTTTGCAGAAGAAAGTTTTTCCAAATTCCAAATAGAAATTGGACCGAAATCCACAAGCGAAGCGATTTTACAAATTTATAATCAAATTTCGATTCAATAAATGGGGTCCAATTTGAGCATGTTTAACATGTTTTAAACATTTATTGCAACAAAATACTCTTCCTCCTCGTATACTCATATATCCCACATTCGTTGTAAAAATATCACCAGATTAATATATTATTAAAATAATATATTTAAATGAATTATTTTATCGAGAAAAAGATAAAATATTAATTTTCAACAATTGTCATTTTAAAATTTTCTCCATCTATATCCACATAAAATTAATATTTTCCTCATCATATAAATCAATAATTAATTATTCACAAATAATATTACTGAGAATCACAATATTTGTGACGGTGGTTCCTACGAAAGAGGGGCTTTCGATAAGAATTTCTTCTTCTTGGCGCTTGATTAGGTGACCAAACCTCTCCTTAGAGCAGAACTTTCTAGACATTGCCAATAATGTTATCTAATAATATTATTCGAGATAATATGAATTATTGCTTCGATAATGAAAAATCTTGTGTAATGACAATTATTGAAACAATGACAATATAAAATATCAACGCAAACAATTATTAACTCGATAAAATCTTTGAGCGGTAATTCTCGTAACCATTATTGAGTAGTGCCTTCTACGTAAGAATCAATAATTGGTGTGCAATACCGTGTGCTCTTGTTCAACAACGGCGTATTAGTGTGTTTTAACCACCAGGGTATTCCAACAATATTATCAGTAATAACTACGCCAGTTATTTAAAAACAACTTATATTTGTCGTTTTCTTCATCCAATCGCTTTCAGTTATGGGGCCCACACATGGTCTGCGCTGGCCGCATACGAATATTCCCGAAGCGATCTGAATATTCCACGACCAAACGAATATTCAGAGGCGATAATGAATATTTTATAACCACTTGCTTATTTTGAAATATTTGCGTATTTAACCCTTAACTATCCACATTAATCAAATCAACCCTTACTATTTCAAAATAATAAATAAAGGAAATTCCTTTTTATTTAAAAATTTCGGGGTCTTACACATAGACTATGACTTTCCCATGTTGCATGAGAACACATCCCGACCCTTTGCAGAAGCATCATCAGAGATGACAAATCCCTCCGAGCGGATGGTATTGTCGAGCAGTCTTTGAAATGAGTCTCCTCTTGAGTTCTTGAAAACTCTTCTCACATTCCTCGCTCCAATTGAACTTTTTATCTTTCTGAGTCAGCTGAGTTAATGGAGTAGCGATTCGAGAAAATCCTTCCACGAATCTCCGATAATAACCAGCTAAACCAAGAAAGCTACGACTTGATTAACGATTTAGGTTACTCCCGACTTTGAATAGCTTTAATCTTTCTTTGGGTCAGCGGATATTCCATGACTTGATACTACGTGCCCAAGGAATGCTACTTCCTAAAGCCAGAACTCATATTTCTTCAACTTGGCATAAATCTTGTATTCACGAAGCTTTTGGAGTGTCAGCCTCAAGTGTTGCTCATGATCTTCACGGCTTTTGGAATAAATAAGGATGTCATCAATAAAGGCGACCACAAAATGATCCAAATATTCCTTGAATACTCGGTTCATCATATCCATGAAGGCGTGAGGAGCATTAGTCGATCCAAAGGACATGACTAGGGAATTCATAATGCCCGTCTGGGAGTTACGAAAAGCCGTCTTTGGAATGTCATCGATTCTAATCTTTAATTGGTGATATCCAGGAGCGAAGATCAATCTTTGAAAAGAATTTGGCTCCTTTGAATGGTCAAACAGGTCATCAATACGTGGCATTGGGTACCTATTTTGATGGTGACATGATTCAACTCCGATAATCAATACAAAGTCGCATACTCCCATCTTTCTTTTTCACGAATAGTAACAGAGAAGCAACCCGAGGAGAAGTACTAGGACAAATAAAGCCAATGTCTAACAATTCTGCGGTTGGGACTTTAACTCTGAAGTTCAATAGGAGCCATTCGATATGGGGCATTGGAAATGGGTTTTGTACCGAGTTCAAGGTCGATACAAAATTCAATTTCACGCCTTCTGGGGTAGGCCGGAAGTTCTTGAGGAATACTTCAGAAATTTATTAACAATAGAAATATCATTCAAAGCGGCGTATTTTTGTTTAAATCGTGACATGAGCTAAGAAAGCTTGAAATCCGTTTTCAATAAGCGAATAGCTTTATAGCTTGAAATGGCCGTGATTGATTTTAATGGTTTGGTCGCTTGAATTAGCATAATAGGTTGATTAGGAATATAAAAACTAACAACCTTACGAAAATAATTAATTTTGCATGATGAGTATTTAACCAATCAATCCACAGAATTACGTCAAACGCAAGTATTTTAAAGAAAGAAGATCGACGGGTAATGTGCGGTTCTACCGATTTGAACCAAACAAGACTTATAAGCGAGTGGATGTAATGAAGGTTTCTCCCAACGGAGTTTCTGAGATAAGTCAAAGTCTAATTTCTCAGGAGGCAAATTTAATCGTTGAGCGCAAGTAGGAGAAATAAAAGAATGGGTAGAAACCCAGGTATCAAATAAAGTATAGACTTATTTAGAGTTTATGATAAGCTTACCGTGATGACCTCATTCGGGTTCCTTGCTTTCGGGAGGTCACAACAAACGCGCTCTCCTTGACTACCAAACTTTGACTTTTCGGGGACGGCCTTTGGTGCCTCCATCCTATTGAACTTATCTTGGTGAACGAAAAAAATTGGGCTAAGTGACCTCTCTTCCACAATTATAAAATGCTTTGGACGACATCGCAGCTTTTGGGTGATGTGTCCCTCCCTCCACATTTGAAGCATATGATAGGTGGTCGTTCTCCTTCCTTACCAACGGGTGCTGGTGTTAACGTCCTTCCATCATTGTTGAATCTCCTCTTCTTGAAATGTCCATTCTTGTTGTCACCGCTTCGATGACTGCTCTCCTTTGGGGTCGTTGACTAGTTATCGCGCTCCACTAACTGAGCCCTATTTACAACATCTGAATACAAACACAGTATATGAGAAATAAGATGTTGACGTATCTTCGGCTTCAAACCTCTTAAAAACATCCGTCATTCTCTCTTCATTATCCACTAGTGAGAGGCTATAAACAGGATAACTCGGCAAAGTTTGCTTTGTACTGCGACACGGTCATATTATTTTGCTCCAACTTGATGAATTCTACCTCTTTTATATGACGAATACTTTCGGGAAAGTACATGTGTGAGACCCCAGATTTTATGAATAAATATTTAATTTTCTCAAAATAATTTTTTAAATATTATGGTGTGGATTTGATATAATGTTATAGTTGTGGGTTATATTTATAAATTTTGCAAAGTACGCAAGTTGTTATATAATATTCGATTGGTCGAGGAATATTATTTTTGTCGGGGAATATCTGTACGAAGGTACAATCATTGGTGGACCCCGCAACGAAATTATTGTCGGATTGAGAGAACAACAAAAATACTTTATGAAAATAACGACGGAAGTTTTACTGAATTAAGCTGTTGAAAAACCCGGTGTTAAAAAAAATGCGATGTCTGGCGTGGTTGTATAGTAGCACTGCGGTATTGATTATTGATGCTTACGTAAAAAGTCACTCGGTTATACTCAATTATTGCTACACGATAATTCTTTGCATCATATCTCTCATATTATTGATTCAATTATTGTCACAGTATCATCTGCATAATATTTATTATTATTAAATCAATAATTGAGACGACAAACTTATTCATATTATTATTTGCAATATTAACAATGTCTAGAAGTTCTGTCAAGGAGAGGTTTGGTCACCTAATTGCGCGCCAATAAGGAGAAATCCTTATCGAAAAGCCCCCTCTTTCCTGAGAACGACCTGGTTGTTAAATATTGTGAGTTATAATATTAATGATAAATAATTTGTGTTGATTAAAGATGAAATTGATTGTTCCATTGTATTGGGATTATTAGTGTTAGTGGAAATTGACATTTATTTTGATGATAATTGATGTCTGGAGGTTATATTGTTAACTCGGGTATTTGGAGCACTTTTCGTGTTGGAGTACTATTCACGAGTGACTATTCACGGGGTACTATTGATTCACATTCTTATACTATTAGGGGTGGTGGTGCAAGATTGATAATATACTTGCATGACTAAGTTAAAAATGGAGGTATAGATGGAGGTACTATACTCTAATTATTTTTATCACATGATTAGAACTATTGAGTCACATGATTTACTATTGATTCACATTATTTACTATTAGGGGAGTTGGTGCAAGTTTGATAATACTTGCAGGACTAAATTAAAAATGAAGAAAAAGAGGAAGGTATTATACTATAATATTTCGAGCCCCAAAACGTGCAATTATTGAAACTATATTTTCCTATAAATAGAAGCTCATTCTTCCTTCATTTCTCACCAATTCACTAAAGCTTTAGAGCAATTATTATAGAGAGAAATTATAGAGAGAAAGAAGTAGAGAAGTCTGCTACCTCACTATTCCAGTATCCAGTTTTTTTTAAGGTAGGGAATATTATTTGTTGTACTCGTAGGGAGTATTATTTCTTTTGTATTCATGAAGAGAACTTCTGTTATTCCATTCTTTATTATTTTGTTGGAATAACCTGTATACGCGGGCTACCCTATACTTGGTGACATTCTTCTATTACTCCATCTTTATTATTATTACATTGGAATATCACATGCATGCGTTTTTTAATTGGGACACTGGTTAAAATCTTTATTATTATTACATTGGAATATCCATGTCGTGTGTTTGGCGGACTGGTTCCGTCTTTATTATTATTACATTGGAATATCTTTGTGTGCATGCGTTTTCTGTGGGACTGGTTCCAGATTATTTATTATTTTGTTGGAATAACTTTGTTTATGCGAAATCTGCATGCATGGTGATTTTGTTGTTATTCTATTCATTATTATTACATTGGAACATCCGCTTGGTCTTGAATTTTGCACGACTTTGTTCCGTTATTATTATCTGTTGGAATAACTTGTCATCGCAAGTACCGCATGCGTGGTGATTTCTTTTGTTATTGATTCTTTATTATACTCGGTTGGTTAAAGTTTTGACTTCTATACTCCATGAAATTAGTGGAATATCCTTGATATTTGCGCTTCATCCGATATCTTTTATGGACATATTCTTACGAGCATTCTTGAATTTTACTCTACACAAAGCGATATCATGTTGACACTTTGGGCGTTATTAGTTCTAGATAAATTAATTCTTAAACTTGTTTTATTGAATTCTTATATCATTGTCATCATCCTCATGTTTATATTTCGTTGAAAGTCATCGTGGCTTGTAGTGCATAGATGGACTTGGTATGATTATGACCAAGGATTATTGATTGTAATCATGGCCGTAATGTTACAAATGATGTGGTAAAAGTCCTCATTGGCCGTAGTGCATTGATGGATGATTTTTGGTATGATTATGGCTATGGATTCTCTTCGGCCAAGGGTGCAAAGATGAATTGTTTTATGGCATGATCAGGACCGTTGATGAAAACACGATTATCTTTGGCCCGTAGTGCATGGATAATTCGTGGTCGTGATATTAAAAATATCCTTGGCCTGTAGTGCAGGGGTGATTCGATGATGTGGATTATTTATTAAGCTGAGTCTCAGCGATAAAAGTGATAAAAGTGATGATAAACCCTTTAAATCATAAAAGATAGTAGATTTTATTCTCTACTTGACTCTTCTAATGGATTGCTTGTTCCGCTGCAGTTAAACTTGATGTCTATTGTATTTTATCAGTTTAACACTGTTGAAGATTAATGATAATTTATTCTGCATTATCTTAGTCATAATATTTCTTACTAGGCTAGTTGAGCTCACCCTTTCCTTCACTGTTCTCTTCGGGAAATGAGAATATAGCTGGGACGAGTCGGGGAATGGAGTGACGGTCCTAGATGGTGCATTAGTAGTCCTCACTATTCTGTGAAATAGTGTGACAATAAATGTAATGAGGACTCCATTGAGAGTGGATATTGTCTAGAAAGCAATATTTGTATTAAAACTCTCAGCTTATGTTTTGTCGTATGTTACACGACAGTTGTATTATTAAGTTGTATTTTATATTTTGTACTATGTATTTGGCGACTCAGAATAGGTGATGTATTCCTGTTTTGGGGGCGTCACAGTTGGTATCAAAGCTTAGGGATATGATCCCTGGCTAAGATGTGAGACTAGAACTAGGAGGGGAGAGATGGGGAATTCCTTCGCTAGTATGACCTACCTAAGTTTATTTGGTATTTAATTGGTCGGTCAGAGTATAGGGATAATATGTGATATGTTAATTAACGCTTGTTTTGTGGCAGTATTTGAAAATGTCATCCGAAAATGTTGAGAATAACAATGGAGCACAGGAGACCGTTGAGTCTCCACAGATCAATAATCAGGACAATGTGCAACAGGATGGCGATAATCCTCCTGTAAACACCAACACTGATCAATTGACGAACGATGGTACGTTTAGGAGTTTTTTAGAATTCATGCAACACCAGACGAGAGAGACTCCTGTTCATAATGCAGGAGGAAACAATGGCAACCCACGATTGTTCACCATTAAGCGATTCAAGAATTTGGGACCACCAGAGTTTTGGGAAAGCGAGAACCACTTAAAGCGGAGACATGGTTAAAGAGATCACCAAGATATTTGATGTCTTGGGATGCTCAAAGGAGCAAAAGGTTCCTTTGCCACCTTTATGTTGCGTGAAGAGGCGGATTACTAGTGTGAATCAGTAAACGCGCACCTGCATGGACGCTTTCAAGATGTCTTGGGGGAAGTTCCAAGAGCATTCAACGACAAGTTCTTTCCGAAAGTATTTCGTCACATGAAGGAGGTGGAGTTCATCAAGGTGGAGCAAAACAATATGGACAGGTGTCGCGATGACGAGGCTAAGTTTGTGAGTTGTCTCGGTTTGTATCCCATTTGGTCGATAATGAGGAAGCGAATGACGCGAATGTTTTAAAGAGGTTTGAAACCCAATATACATGATACCTCATTTCTCACAAACTTTGTTTATATTAGGATGTTGTGAATAGGGCTCGAGTTATTGGAGCGATAACGAGTCAAGACAACCAAAAAGGCAATGACCAACAACATGATAGTAATCGTCATGGCGGTGCAAGCGGTCGTGAACAATGATAACCATTGTGGGGAAATTATCATGCCATGAATGGTAACCATTTGGTGTTAATCATGGCCAAAACAATAAGAATGGACATTTCAAAGAAGAAGGTTCAACAATGGCGTGAAGGCGTCGGCACAAAGACCCGTTTCAAAGGAAGAAGAAAGAACCGGTCGTATGTTTCAAATGCAGACGGGAGGGACACATCCGTCAAACTGTATACAACAATCCAAAGCGTGTTTTAATTGCGAAAGAGAAGGACACCTAGCTCGATTTTGTCGTATGGTGAAGTCAAATCCAGCTGGGATAGTGATGCCAAAGGATGTCCCAGACAAGCCAAAGCCGGTAGTTTAAGAGAGAGCATTTTTTCGTGATGAGGAACCTGAATAAAATTGTCATGGGTATGTTAGTCATAAACTCTTGCGAAGTCTATACCGTGTTAGATACCGTTTCTACTCACTCTTTTATTTCACCTAGTTGTGCTCAATGTTTGAAGCTAACTCCAGAGAAGTTAGACTTTGATATATCTGTTTAAACTCAGTTGGGAGAAACCTTTATTACCTCCACTATTTATAAATCTTGTTTAATTCAAATTGACACTTTCACGTTACCTGTCGATCATATCTCTTTGAAAATACTTGTCTTGGATGTGATTTTAGGAATCGATTGGTTAGCTACTTATCAAGCTTTTCGTAAGGTTGTTAGCTTTCATATTCCTAACCAACCTGTTATGCGAATTCAAGCAACCAAACCACTAAAGTCAATCACTGTCATATCAAGCCATAAGTAAAGAGCCCCGGTCCTTTCGTTGTTAACTTCCTTGTGTGGAATGCACCGAAGCCAGACTTTCTGTAGGCGACGCAGTGAATGACGATGGCAAGATGATATGTATCAATGTGACGTGTTACCCAAGTCTTGGATGAAAGTCACAGTTTTGAATAATATTTCTATTGTTAATAAATTTCCTGACGTATTCTTGAAGACTTCTTAGCCTACCCCTAGAGCGTGAAATCGAATTTTGTATTAACCCCAGTACAAAATCCATTTCTAAAACCCTCAAATATTTCTTTACTTAAAACGAACGTAACATGCGCCAAAGACGTTGGCTCGAGCTGTTAAATATTACGATCGTACCATTCAATACCATCGTGGGAAAGCGAACGTGGTAGCTGACGCGTTGAGTAGAAGATCGTATGTGTTTATGAGTGCGATGTTGTTAACACAAAGACCCATTTTGTACGACTTACAAATGATAAAAATAGAGTTAAAGAATCTAGGAACCCACGTGAAGATAACGAATATACGATTAGAATCGACTTTAATCGATAAAGTTAAAACCGCTCAAGCTACATACTCAGATCGGATGAATGAAGAAGGTTCAAGAGGGCGTTATTCTAGAAGCAAGAATCGACGAAGAGAGGAAATCTCAACCCTCGATTTAATTGGCCCATTTGAAATCCTCGATCGAGTAGGAACTGTGGCTTATAGACTCGTTTTATCGTCAAGTATGTTGCGTGTTCATAACGTTTTTTTATACGTATCGACGTTACGTAAATATGTGGACGACCCGAACCACATTATTAATTTAGAACCGAACGAGATAACGGCTGATTTAACGTTTGAGGAGATACGTGTTAAAATCTTGGATAAGAAGAATCGTATTCAACACTCAAAGGTTATACCTCAAGAGTTAGAATTTGAAATGAAGTCGAGGTATCCTCACCATTCAAACATACTAACTACGTACGTAAATTTCGAGGCGAAATTCCATAAGAGAGGAGATTGTGAGACCCAGATTTTATGAATAAATATTTAATTTTCTCAAAATAATTTTTTAAATATTATGGTGTGGATTTGATATAATGTTATAGTTGTGGGTTATATTTATAAATTTTGCAAAGTACATGCAAGTTGTTATATAATATTGATTGGTGGAGAATATTTTTTTGTCCGGGAATATCCAAATGCGAAGGTACAATCATTAGTGGACCCCATAGCGGAATTATTGTCGGATTGAGAAAACGACAAAAATACTTTATGAAAATAACGACGGAAGTTTTTAGTTAAGCTGTTGAAACACCCGGTGTTAAAAGAAATCTGATGTCTGGCGTGGTTGCGTAGTAGTACCTACGGTATTGATTATTGATGCTTACGTGAAGTCACTTTCAGTTATACTCAATTATTGCTACATGAATTCTTTGCATCATATCTCTAATATTATTGATTCAATTATTGTCACGGTATCATCTGCGCATAATATTTATTATTATTAAATCAATAATTGAGACGACAAAGTTATTCATATTATTATTTGCAATATTGATGATGTACAGAAGTTACATCGAGGAGAGGTTTGGTCACCTAATTCTTGGCGTCGATAAAGAGAAATCCTTATCGAAAAGCCCCTCTTTCACAGGAGCGACACGGTTGTTAAATATTGTGAGTTATAATATTAATGATGAATAAGTTGTGTTGATTAAAGATGAAATTGAGTGTTCCATTGTATTGAGATTATTAGTGTTAGTGGAAATTGACATTTATTTAGATGATAATTGATGTCTGGAGGTTATATTGTTCACTCGGGTATTCGGAGCACTTTTCGTGTCGGAGTACTATTCACGAGTTACTATTCACGAGTTACTATTCACGGGGTACTATTGATTCACATTCTTATACTATTAGGGGTGGTGTACAAGATTGATAATACTTGCATGACTAAGTTAAAAATGGAGGAATAGATGGAGGTACTATACTGTAATTGTTTTTATCACATGATTAGAACTATTGGGTCACATGATTTACTATTGATTCACATTATTTACTATTAGGGGAGTTGGTGCAAGTTTGATAATACTTGCAGGACTAAATTAAAAATGAAAAAAAAAGATGAAGGTATTATACTATAATATTTTGAGCCCCAAAACGTGCAATTATCGAAACTATATTTTCCTATAAATAGAAGCTCAGTCTTCTTTCATTACTCACCAATTCCCTAAAGCTTTAGAGCAATTATTATAGAGAGAAAGAAGAAGAGAAGTCTGCTACCTCACTATTCCAGTATCCAGTTTTTTTTAAGGTAGGGAATATTATTTGTTGTACTCGTAGGGAGTATTATTTCTTTTGTATTCATGAAGAGAACTTCTGTTATTCCATTCTTTATTATTTTGTTGGAATAACCTGTATACGCGGGCTACCCTATACTTGGTGACATTCTTCTATTACTCCATCTTTATTATTATTTTGTTGGAATATATCGTCATGCATGACGTTTCTGCCGGGACTGGTTAAAAGTCTTTATTATTATTACATTGGAATATCCTGTTTGTGCGTTTAGCAGGACTGGTTCCGCCTCTTTATTATTATTACATTGGAATATCCTGTTTGTATGCGCTTTTTTCTGTGGGACACAATTCCGATTATTTATTATTACATTGGAATAACTTTGTCTACATCTGCAATCCGCATGCATGGTGATTTCTGTTGTTATTCTATTCATTATTATTACATTGGAACATCACTGTCGGTGCAATTTTGCCCGACTGGTTCCGTTATTATTATCTGTTGGAATAACTTGTCTGTCTATCGAAATCGCATGCATGGTGATTTCTTTTGTTATTGATTCTTTTATTATACTCGGTTGGTTAAAGTTTTGACTTCTATACTCCATGAAATTAGTGGAATATCCTTGATATTTGCGCTTCATCCAGTATCTTTTTATGGACATATTCTTCTGAGCATTCTTGAATTTTACTCTACAAAGCAGTATCATGTTGACACTTTGGACGTTATTAGTTCCTAGATAAATTAATTCTTAAACTTGTTTTATTGAATTCTTATATCATTGTCATCATCCTCATGTTTATATTTCGTTGAAAGTCATCTGTGGCTTGTAGTGCATAGATGGACTTGGTATGATTATGACCAAGGATTATTCGGTGTAATCATGACCGTAATGTTACAAATGATGTGGTAAAAGTCCTCATTGGCCCGTAGTGCATTGATGGACGATTTTTGGTATGATTATGGCTATGGATTCTCTTGACGAGGTGCAAAGATGAATTGTTTTATGGCATGATCGGGACCATTGATGAAAACACGATTATCTTTTGGCGTAGTGCATGGATAATTCGTGGTCGTGATACTAAAAATATCCTTGGCCTGTAGTGCAGGGGTGATTCGATGATGTGGATTATTTATTAAGCTGAGTCTCAGCGATAAAAGTGATAAAAGTGATGATAAACCCTTTAAATCATAAAAGATAGTAGATTTTATTCTCTACTTGACTCTTACAATGGATTGCTTGTTCATTGCGATTAAACTTGATGTCTATTGTATTTTATCAGTTTAACACTGTTGAAGATTAATGATAATTTATTCTGCATTATCTTAGTCATAATATTTCTTACTAGGCTAGTTGAGCTCACCCTTTCCTTCACTGTTTCTCTTGGGAAATGAGAATATAAAGCTGGGACGAGTCGGGGAATGGAGTGACGGTCCTAGATGGTGCATTAGTAGTCCTCACTATTCTGTGAAATAGTGTGACAATAAATGTAATGAGGACTCCATTGAGAGTGGATATTGTCTAGAAAGCAATATTTGTATTAAAACTCTCAGCTTATGTTTTGTCGTATGTTACACGACAGTTGTATTATTAAGTTGTATTTTATATTTTGTACCATGTATTTGGCGACTCAGAATAGGTGATGTATTCCTGTTTTGGGGGCGTCACAACTTTTTGAATAGTTCTTGGAACTTTTCCCAAGACATCTTCAGTGCGGCAGGTTGAGTACGCTTTACCGATTCCCACCAAGATGTCTGCCTCTCCTCGCTGCAACATAAAGGCGATTAAAGGAATCCTTTTGCTCTCGGAGCATCCCAAGACATCAAATATCTTGGTGATCTGCTTTATCCATGCTTCCGCCTTAAGTGGTTTTGGCTCTCCAATAAATTCCGGTGGTCCCAGCTCCTTGAACTGTTTAGCGGTGACCGTCCGAGAGTTTCCACCTACATTTTGGACAGGAGCCGCTCTACTTTCATTGTTGCATGAATTGCATAAAGCCTCCGAACATTCCATCATTCATCATTTGGTGGGTGTTGTTGTTTGCATGAGGATTGTCGCCTTCCTAATGCACATTATCACGATTATTGATATGTGGTGAATCAGCGGTCGCTTTGTGCTCCTTGCTATTCTCAACATTCTCGGATGTCATTTTGAGACATCGCCATAAAACAAAAGGTTAATTGACATGTAACATATTATCCCTATATTTAATTGACCAATTAAATACCGAAAAAAAAAAAATCATAGGTAGGTCATACTAGCGAAGGAATTCCCTTCTCTCCCTCCTAGTTCTATTCTCACATCTTAGCAGGATCATATCCCTAAGCTTTGATACCAACTGTGACGCCCCCAAAATTAGGTATACATCACCCATCTTGAGTCGCCAGATACATGGTACAGAATTCAAATACAACTTAATAATACAACTGTCGTGTACAATACGACAAAACATAAATTGTGAGTTTGAATACAAATATTGTCTACTAGAGATTATACAAACTCAAAAGGAGTCCTCATTACAATTATTATCACACTATTTCACAGAATAGTGAGGACTACTAATGCACCATCTAGGACCATCACTTTGTTCCCCGACTAGTCCCAGCTACGTTCTCATTTCCTGAAGAGAACAGTGAAAGAAAGGGTGAGCTCAACTAGCTCAGTAAGAAATATTATGACTAAGATAATGAAGAATAATTTATCGTTAGCCTTTAGCAGTGTTAAACTGATAAAATATAATAACTATCAAGTTTAACTGCAGCGGAACAAGCAATCCATTAGAAGAGTCAAGTAGGGAATAAAATCTACTATCTTCTATGATTTAAAAGGTTTTTCATCACTTTTATCGCTGGGACTCAGCTTAATGAATAATTCACATCATCGAATCACCCCTGCACTACGGCCATGGATATTCTTTAGTATCATGACCACAAATTATCCATGCACTACGGGCCAAGGACATTCGTGTATTCATTAATGGTCATGATCTTGCCAACAACTGTCCATCAATGCACTATGGGCCAATGAGGACTTTTATCACATCATTTGTAACATTACGGTCATGATTACACCGAATAATCCTTGGTCATAATCATACCAAGTCCATCTATGCACTACAAGCCACAGATGACTTTCAACAAAATATAAACATGAGGATGATGACAATGATATAAGAATTCAATAAAACAAGTTCAAGAATTAATTTATCTAGAAACCGATAACGCCCAAATTGTCAACAATCTCGCTTTGTAGAGTAAAATTCAAGAATGCTCGTAAGAATATTTCCATGAAAAGATTTGGATGAAGAGCAAATATCAAAGATATTCCACTAATTTCATGGGTATAGAAGTCAAAGTTTTAACCAACCGAGTATAATAAAGAATGGAATAACAAAAGAAATCACCATGCATGCGATAGACCGCACATGCGGTTATTCCAAATGAGTAATAATAAAGGATGGAACTGTGTTCGGCCAGAAACGCACGCACGGATATTAAACGTAATAATAAATAATGGAACCAGTCCCACAGAAGCGTTGCGTAGCGTGATATTAAACGAGAATAATAAAGAACGGAATATTAGAAGAATGTCACCATGTATAAGGTAGCAGATACTGAGTTATTCCAATGTAATAATAAATAATGGAATAATAAAAGTTCTCTTCATGAGTACAACAAATAACATCCCTTACCGTAAAAGAAAGCTGAATATAAGAGTAGGGAAAAGTGAGTAATACTTTTCTATAGGTTCTCTTGTAATTCTCTCTAGAGTTCGGTGAATTCGTAAGAAATAATGAAGGAATGAGCTTTTATTTATAGAAGAATGGACTGCATAGTAACTAACTTATGAACGATCCAGATTGGTTTACTACTAAAACTTAAAACAACGGTCCATACTGATTTACTATTAAAACTTTAAACCAACGATCCATACTGATTTACTATTATATCTTCCACCAACGGTCTGAAAAATTAGCACATCTCCTCATGGAATAATATTGTACCCAAAAATGATTTGGACCGAAAATAAATATATCTTACGGGTGAATAGTACCCCGTGAATAGTAACTCGTGAATAGTAACTCGTGAATAGTAACTCGTGAATAGTAACTCATGAATAGTAACTCGTGAATAGTAACTCGTGAATAGTAACTCATAAATAGTAACTCGTGAATAGTACTCCGACACGAAAAGTGTCCCGAATACCCAATTGAACAATATATCCTCCAGACATCAATTATACTAACACAAATAAGTCCAACACAATGGAACTATAAAATTCATCTTTAATCAACACGAACCTATTCATCATTAATATTATAATTCACAATATTTAACAACTAGGTCATTCCCAAGAAAGAGGGGGATTTCCGATAAGGATTTCTCCTTATTGGCGCGCAATAAGGTGACCAAACCTCTCCTTGACAAATCTTCTAGACATTGTCAATATTACAAATAATAATATGAATAACTTTGCCGTCTCAATTATTGATTTAATAATATATCATATAATGCAGATGATACTGTAACAATAATTGAATCAATAATATGAGAGATATGATGCAACAATTACTGTAGCAATAATTGAGTATAACTGAGTGACTTCTCACGTAAGAATCAATAATTAATACCGTGTGCTACTCAAGTAACCACGCCGTATTCTTGTACTTTTACTACCGGGTAGTTCAACAGTTTTAACGGTAACACCTCCACCGTTATTTTCATAAAGTATTTTTGTCGTTTTCTTAATCCGACAATAATTCCGTTGTGGGGTCCACCAATGATTGTGCCATTGTTCGAATATTCCCTGTTAAAACGAATATTCCCCGACCAATCGAATATTATATAACCACTTGCGTACTTTGCAAAATTTATAAATATTACCCACAACTATAACATTATATCAAATCAATACCATAATATTCAAAAATATAATTCGAGAAAATTTTTCTTTATTCATAAAAGTTGGGGTCTTACAGCTGATACTCCAAAAGCTGCGTGAATACAAGCTTTATGCCAAGTTGAAGAAATGCGAGTTCTGGCTTGAGGAAGTAGCATTCCTTGGGCACGTAGTATCAAGTCATGGAATATCTGTTGACCCGACAAAGATTGAAGCTATTCAAAGTTGGGAGCAACCCAAATTAGTGACCGAAGTTCGTAGTTTTCTCGGCTTAGCTGGTTATTATCGGAGATTCGTGGAAAGATTTTCTCGAATCGCTACTCCATTAACTCAGCTGACTCAGAAAGATACAAAGTTTGGTTGGACTGAAGAATGTGTGAAGAGTTTTCAAGAACTTAAGAGGAGACTCATTTCAGCACCTGTTTTGACAATACCATCTGGCTCGGTGGGATTTGTCATCTGATGATGCTTGAGCAAAAGGGTTAGGATGTGTTCTCATGCAATATGGGAAAGTCATAGCCTATGCCTCAAGACAACTCAAAGAATATGAGAGGAATTATCCTACTCATGATCTAGAGTTGGTAGTTGTTGTCTTCGCACTTAAAATTTGGAGGCATTACTTGTATGGAGAGAAAGTGGAGATCTTTACGGATCATAAAAGCCTCAAATATTTTTTCACTCAAAAGGAACTCAACATGCGACAATGACGTTGGCCTGAACTGTTGAAAGATTATGATCATACAATCCAATACCATCCTGGAAAAGCGAACGTGGTAGCTGACGTATTGAGTAGAAGATCATATGCAAGTGCGAATGCGATATTGTCAACGCAAAGGCCCATTTTGTGTGACTTGCAAAGGATGGAGATAGAGTTAAAGACTCCAGGGACCCATGTGATGATGGCGAATATACGAGTAGAATCGAATTTAATTGATAAAGTTAAAACTGCTCAAGCTACAGACCTGGAGCTGATGCGTATGAGGAAGAAAGTGCAAGAAGGTGCTATGCCGGAAGCAAGAATTGATGAAGATGGAATACTTCGAGTCAACTCCAGACTTTGTGTTCCTAACAACCCTGATTTAAAGTATAAAATCATGATGGAGGCGAACAACACACCATTTGCAATCCATCCTGGTAGTACTAAAATGTATCATGATATTCGTCATACATTTTGGTGGAGCAATATGAAGAGAGAGATATCGTTGTTTATCTCAAGGTGTCTAACTTGTCAACGAGTTAAAGCGGAGCATCAAGTACCAAAAGGTCCATTGCAACCACTTGAAATTCCAGAATGGAAGTGGGAGCACATTACCATGGATTTCGTTATTGGTCTTCCCAAGGTTTCTCAAGGCATTGATGTGACGCCCCCAAAATAGGTATACATCACCTATTCTGAGTCGCCAAATACATGGTACAGAATACAAATACACTCTTTAATATACAACAAGAGAGCTGTGAGTTTCAATACAAATACTGTCTTATAGACAATATCCACTCTCAGAATAAGTACTCATTACATTTATTGTCACACTATTTAACAGAATAGTGAGGACTACTAATACTATCATATGATCCATCACTCCGCTCCCAGACTCGTCCCGGCCTATATTCTCATTTTCGAAGAGATCGGTGAAAGAAAGGGTGAGCTCAACTAGCCCAAGAAGAAATATTATGACTAAGATAATGCGTAATAGATTATCATTTAGCCTTAAACAAAGGTTAAACCGATACAATATAACAAACATCAAGTTTAAGCTGCGGTGAACAAGCAATCCATTAAAAGAGTCAAGTAGAGAATAAAATCTACTATCTTTTATGATTTAAAAGGTTTTCATCATTTATTATCGCCGAGACTCGAATTTTAATAAATAATCCACATCATCGAATCACCCCTGCACTACGGCCAAGGATATTCTTTAGTATCACGACCACAAATTATCCACGCACTACGTGACAAGGACATTCGTGTATTCATTAATGGTCATGATCATGCCAACAACGATCCATCAATGCACTATGGGCCAATGAGGATTTTTACCACATCATTTATAACATTACGGTCATGATTACACCGAATAATCCCTAGTCATAATCATACCAAGTCCATCTATGCACTACAGGCCACAGATGACTTTAAAAAAATATAAACATGAGGACGATGACAATGATATAAGAATTCAATAAAACAAGTTTAAGAATTAATTTATTCAGGAACTAATAACGTCCAAATTGTCAACATGATCTTTGCTTTTTGCGGTAAAATTCAAGAATGCTTTAGAAGAATATTTCCATGAAAAGATATCTTTGGATGAAGCTTTAAATATCAAGAATATTCCACTAATTTCATGGAGTATAGAAGTCAAAACTTTAACCAACCGAGTATAATAAGGAATGGAATAACAAAAGAAATCACCAGCATGCGATAGACATGTGCAGTGAGGTTATTCAAGAGAATAATAATAATTATCGGAACCAGTCCGTCCCAGAAACGCATGCATGTGATATTCCAATGTAATAATAAAGATGGAATCAGTCCGCCAGAAAACGCATGCATGTGAGGATATTCAAATGTAATAATAAACAAACACTCTCTCTCTTCATATTGCTCCACCAAAATGTATGTCGAAGATCATGATACATTTTGGTACTCCCAGGATGGATTGCAAACGGTGTGTTGTGCGCCTCCATCATGATTTTATACTTTATATCAGGGTCATTAGGGACACAAAGTCTGGAGTTGACTCGAAGTATTCCTTCTTCATCGATCCTTGCTTCTGGTATAACACCTTCTTGCACTTTCTTCCTCATACGCATCAGCTCTAGGTCTGTAGATTGAGTAGTTTTAACTTTATCAATTAAAGTCGGTTCTACTCGTATATTCGCCATCATCACATGGGTCCCTGGAGTCTTTATCTCTATCTTCATCCTTTGCAAGTCACACAAAATGGGCCTTTGGGTTGACAATATCACATTCGCACTTGCATATGATCTTTTACTCAATGCATCAGCTACTACATTCGCTTTTCCAGGATGGTATTGGATGGTATAATCATAATCTTTCAACAGTTCAAGCCAACGTCATTGTCGCATGTTAAGTTCCTTTTGAGTGAAGAAATATTTGAGGCTTTTATGATACGTAAATATCTCCACTTTCTCCCCATACAAGTAATGCCTCCAAATCTTTAGTGCGAAGACAACAGCTGCCAACTCCAGATCATGAGTAGGATAATTCCTCTCATATTCATTGAGTTGTCGTGAGGCATAGGCTATGACTTTCCCATGTTGCATGAGAACACATCCTAACCCTTTGCCTGAAGCATCATTGTAGATGACAAATCCTCCGAACCGGATGGTATTGTCGTAGCAGTCTTTGAAATGAGTCTCTCTTGAGTTCTTGAAAACTCTTCTCACATTCTTCGCCCAATTGAACTTTGTATCTTCTCGAGTCACCGAGTTAATGGAGTAGCGATTCGAGAAAATCCTTCCACGAATCTCCGATAATAACAAACTAAACCGAGAAAGCTACGATTTGATTAATGATTTAGGTTGCTTCCCGACTTTGAATAGCTTCAATCTTTCTTTGGGTCAGCGGATATTCCATGACTTGATACCACGTGCCCAAGGAATGCTACTTCCTCAAGCCGTAACTCACATTTCTTTAACTTGGCATAAAGCTTGTATTCACGAAGCTTTTGGAGTATCGACCTCAAGTGTTGCTTTCATGATCTTCACGGCTTTTGGAATAAATAAGGATGTCATCAATAAAAACGACCACAAAGTGATCCAAATATTCCTTGAATACTCGGTTCATCATATCCATGAAGGCAAAGAAGAGCATTAGTCAATCCAAAGGACATGACTAGGAATTCATAATGCCCGTCTCGAGTTCGAAGTCAGATTTGGAATGTCATCGATTCTAATCTTTAATTGGTGATATCCGGAACTAAGATCAATCTTTGAAAAGAATTTGGCTCCTTGCGGTTGGTCAAACAAAGTTATCAATACGTGGCAATGGGTACCTATTTTGATGGTGACATGATTCAACTCCCGATAATCAATACAAAGTCGCATACTCCCATCTTTCTTCTTCACGAATAGAGCAGGAGCACCCCAAGGAGAAGTACTAGGGCGAATAAAGCCAATGTCTAACAATTCCTGCATTGAGTCTTTAACTCACGAAGTTCAATAGAGCCATTCGATATGGGGCTTTGGAAATGGGTTTTGTCTGGGTTCAAGGTCGATACAAAATTCAATTTAACGCTCTGGGGGTAGGCCAGGAAGTTCTTCAGGGAATACGTCAGGAAATTCATTAACAATAGAAGTATTATTCAAAACTGACGTATTTTTGTTTAGATCTGTGACATGAGCTAAGAAAGCTTGACATCCGTTTTTCAATAAATGAATAGCTTTATGGCTTGAGATGACAGTGATTGATTTTAATGGTTTGGTTGCTTGAATTCACATAATAGGTTGGTTAGGAATATGAAAGCTAACAACCTAACGAAAACAATCAATTTTTTGCATGATGAGTAGTTAACCAATCAATCCCTAGAATCACATCAAATGCAAGTATTTTCAAAGAAATAAGATCGACAGGTAATGTGAGGGTACCGATTTAAACCAAATAAGACTTATAAATAGTGGATGTAATGAAAGTTTCTCCCAACGGAGTTTCTACAGATAAGTCAAAGTCTAATTTCTCTGGAGTCAAATTTAATCATTGAGCGCAAATAAAGTATAGACTTCGCTAGAGTTTATGATAAGCTTACCCGTGATGACCTCATTCGGGTTCCTTACTTTCTGGGAGGTCACAACAAACGCTCTCCTTGCACTAATGGCTGACTTTTTCGGGGATGACCTTTGGTGCCTCCATCTTAATTTGAACTTGTCTTGGTGAACGACAAAATCAAAGTTAATCGAATCTCTTCCACAATTATAACATGCTTTGACCAGATCGTCGCGACTTTAGACCGATGTCCCTCCCTCCACATTTGAAGCATATGATAGGTGGTCGTTCTCCTTCCTTAACAACGGTCTTTGGTTCGACGTCCTTCCATCATTGTTGAATCTCTCTTCTTGAAATGTCCATTCTTGTTGTTTTGCCTCGATTACCAATCAAGTGGTTACCACTTCGGCTCATTGATTCCTCCACGCTTGTTGTCACCGCTTCGACGATCGCTTTCTCATTGGTATTATCATTTTGCTTACCGCACTCTTTTGGTTGCGTTGACTCGTTATCGCTCTCTACTAATCGATCCCTATTTACAAACATCCGAATACAACCACAGTTTATGAGAAATAAGATGTTGACGTATCTCCGGCTTTAAACCTCTTAAAACATTCGTCATTCTCTCTTCATTATCCACCCAGTGGGGACGCAAAACCGAGACAACTTGGCAAACTTTGCTTCGTACTGCGACACGGTCATATTATTCTGCTCCAACTTGATGAACTCTACCTCTTTTATGTGACGAATACTTTCGGGAAAGTACTTGTTGTTGAATAGTTCTTGAAACTTCTCTCAAGACATCTTCAGTGTGGCAGGTTGAGTACGCTTTACCGATTCCCACTAGTAATCTGCCTCTCCTCGCAACATAAAGGCGGCAAAGGGAACCTTTTGCTCTTCGGAGTATCCCAAGACATCAAATATCTTGGTGATCTGCTTTATCCATGCTTCCGCCTTAAGTGGTTTTGGCTCTCCAATAAACTCGGTGGTTCCAGCCTCGAATCATTTAGCGGTGGACCGTCGAGAGTTTCAGCTTTTTCCACCTATATTTTGGATGAGCCGCTCTCTTTCTTTGTTGCATGAATTGCATAAAGCCTCTGAATATTCCATCATTCATCATTTGGTCAGTGTTGTTGTTTGCATGTGGATTGTCGCCTTCCTGATGCACATTATCCTGATTATTGATCTGTGGAGACTCAACGGTCTCCTGTGCTCCATTGCTATTCTCAACATTCACGGATGTCATTTTCAGATACTACCACAAAACAAAGGTTAATTAACATATAACATATTATCCTTATACTTTGTCCGACCGATTAAATACCAAATAAACTTAGGTAGGACATACTAGCGAAGGAATTCCCCTTCTCTCCCCTCCTAGTTCTATTCTCACATCTTAGCCAGGGATCATATCCCTAAGCTTTGATACCAACCGTGACGCCCCCAAAATAGGTATACATCACCTATTCTGAGTCGCCAAATACATGGTACAGAATACAAATACATTATTTAATATACAACAAGAGAGCTGTGAGTTTCAATACAAATATTGTCTTCTAGACAATATCCACTCTCAGAATAAGTCTTCATTACATTTATTATCACACTATTTAACAAAATAGTGAGAACTACTAATACTATCATCTGATCCATCACTCCGTTCCCCGACTCGTCCCAGCTATATTCTCATTTCCTGAAGAGAATAGTGAAAGAAAGGTTGAGCTCAACTTGCCCAGTAAGTAATATTATGACTAAGATAATGCAGAATAAATTATCATTAGCCTTAAACAGTGTTAAACTGATACAATATAACAAATATCAAGTTTAACTGCAGCGGAACAAGTAATCCATTAAAAGAATCAAGTAGAAAATAAAATCTACTATATTTTATGATTTAAAAGGTTTTTCATCACTGTTATCGCTAAGACTCAGCTTAATAAATAATCCACATCATCGAATCACCCTTGCACTACGGCCAATGATATTCTTTAGTATCGACCACAAATTATCCATGCACTAACGGCCAAGGACATTCGTGTATTCATTAATGGTCATGATCATGCCAACAACGGTCCATCAATGCACTACGGGCCAATGAGGATTTTTTCCACATCATTTATAACATTACGACCATGATTACACCGAATAATCCCTGGTCATAATCATACCAAGTCCATCTATGCACTTACTAAAAGCCACGGATGACTTCAAAAAAATATAAACATGAGGATGATGACAATGATATAAGAATTCAATAAAACAAGTTCAAGAATTAATTTATTGAGGAACTAATAACGCCCAAATTGTCAACATGATATCTTTGCTTTGTGTAGTAAAATTCAAGAATGCATGTAAGATTATTTCCATAAAAAATCTTTGGATGAAGCGCAAATATCAAGAATATTCCACTAATTTCATGGAGTATAGAAGTCAAAACTTTAACCAACCGAGTATAATAAGGAATGGAATAACAAAAAAATCACCAGTACGCGATAGATCGCATGCAAGTTATTCCAATGTAATAATAATTAATCGGAACCGGTGTCCGCAGAAACGCATGCATGTGATATTCCAATGTAATAATAAAGGCGGAATCGTGTCCCCAGAAACGCATGTGAAAGGATATTCCAATGTAATAATAAAGGCGGAATCGAGGTCCAACAGAAACGCATGCATGTGATATTCCAATGTAATAATAACGAATGGAATAAAAGAAGAATTTCACCAAGTATAGGGTAGATTTGCATGATATGAGTAATTCCAATGTAATAATAAATAATGGAATAATGTAAGTTCTCTTCATGAATACAAAAGAAATAATACCCCTTTACAGTAAAAAAAAGCTGGATATAAGAGTAGGAAAGAAGTAGATAATACTTTTCTATAGTTTCTCTATAATTTCTCTCTAGAGTTTTAGTGAATTGTAAGAAATAATGAAGAAATGAGCTTCTATTTATAGGAGAATGGAAAGGATACTATGCAATAAAATATTCTAATAAAATAAAACTTTTAAATAAAATATTATATATATATATAATATATATATATATATATATATATATATATATATATATATATATAACACATGCTCCTTTCTTAAATTCACGAAATTTAATCCGTGATATCATTTGCCTTACCAAACAAATGCTACACTTATAAATATATATAATAACGATATAGTGCTCCATCCATTCCCCCCCACTCCACCAATTTCTTTTGATGACAAAGACATCACATAATGCTAGCTCATTCACGGGATGCACCCATGATTCCCCCACTTGACAAATAATACAATATATATATATATAACAACATTTATCATCACTATTATTATTCACAATATAATTAATCGACTGTCGTCGCTCCCGTGAAAGAGGGCTTTCAATAAAAATTTCTCCCTATTGGCGCGTAATTAGATTATCGAACCTCTTCTTGACAGAACTTCTAGACATCGTTAATATTACAAATAATAATATTAATAACATTGTCGTCTCAATTATTGATTTAATAATATATAAAATATTGACAATAATTGAATCAAATGACGTGAGATACTATGCAGCAATTACTGTAGCAATAATTGATCAAAACTAAGTGACTTCTTACGTAAGCATCAATAATCAATACCGTGTGCTACTATGCAACCACGCAGCAGACATCGCATTTCTAACACCGGGTGTTTCAACAGCTTAACAGTAAAACTTCGTAATTATTTTTATAAAGTATTTTGTCATTTTCTCAATCCGATAATAATTCCATTGTGGGGTCCACCAATGATTGTCTGTTGCATTTAATATTCCCCGTTGTTTAATATTCCCAACCAAACGAATATTATATAACAACTTGCGTACTTTGCAAAAGTTATAAATATTACCCACAACTATAACAATATATCAAATTTACTCCATAATATTCAAAAATGATATTTATAGAAAATTCATTTTTATTAAAAAAATTGGGGTCTTACAATTGATGCAATTTGGGTCATTGTTGATAGATTGACCAAGTCTGCTCACTTCTTACCAATACGAGAAATTTATACACTTGAACGTCTTGCTTGTATGTACATAAAAGAGGTTGTAAGACTGCGTGGTATGCCAGTATCCATAGTTTCTGATCGAGACCCAAGATTCACTTCACGATTTTGGGTTAGTTTGCAAAAAGTTATGGGCACGGATTTACGATTTAGTTTGGCATATCATCCTCAGACGGACGGACAATCAGAGAGGACTATTCAAACTCTGGAAGATTTATTAAGACTGTGTCCTTGACTTCAAGGGAAGTTGGGACAAGTTCTTGTCGTTAGTGGAGTTTTCCTACAATAACAATTATCAAGCAAGCATTGGCATGGCTCCATTCGAGGCGTTGTATGGAAGAAAGTGTCGCTTCTCCGATATCTTTGGGATGAGGTGGGTGAAATAACGTTGTTGGGACCGAGTTGTACGTATGACTACGTAAAAGATTCAAACGATCCGACAACGTATAAAAACCTCACAAGATCGACAAAAGAGTTATGTGGATCTTCATCGAAAGGACGTGGAATTCGATATAGGAGATCATGTGTTGTTACGTGTTGCTCCATGGAAAGGAGTTATGAGATTTGGAAAGAGAGGAAAGCTCAATCCTCGATTCATCGGCCCATTTTTAATCCTCGATCGAGTAGGAACTGTGGCCTATAGACTCGTTTTACCACCAAGTATGTCTCGTGTTCATAATGTTTTTCCCATATCCATGTTACGTAAATATGTGGAAGACCCGAACCACATTATTGAGTTAGAACCGGACGAAATAGCGGAAGATTTGACGTATGAAGAGGTTCCTGTTCAAATCTTGGATAAGAATGAACATATTCTACGCTCCAAGGTTATACCTCAAGTCAAAGTTTTATGGAGAAACCACGATGTTGAGGAAATGACCTGGGAGTTAGAATCTGAAATGAAGTCAAGGTATCTTTACCTCTTCGATATACCAGGTACGAACCCTAATTTCTAGGGCGAAATTTCATAAGAAGGGGAGGTTGTAAGACCCCAACTTTTTTAATAAAGATGAATTTTCTATAAATATTATTTTTGAATATTATGGAATGAAATTGTTATAATGTTATAGTTGTGGGTAATATTTATAAATTTTGCAAAGTACACAAGTTGTTATATAATATTCGATTGGTCGGAGAATATTCTTTTTAACAGGACATATTCAATGACGAATAATACAATCATTGGTGGACCCCACAATGTAATAATTATTGTTTGATTGAGAAAACGACAAAAATATTTTATTGAAAATAAGCTGCGGAAGTTTTACCATTAATCTTTGTTGAACTACTCGGTAGTAAAAAATAAAGAATACGTGTGGTTGGTAAGAGTAAGCACACGATATTGATTATCGATGCTTATGTGATAAGTCACTTAGTTTTGTTTTATTGGTATTATTAATGTAATAAAAAAATGAAAAGCTTTTTATATAAAACAAAATACTTTTATAAAGTTATTCGCTTTTATTAGGCTAATAGTAAAATCTTTTTATATAAAATGTAATACTTTTATAAAGTTATACATTTTATTAGACAATAATTAGAATATATTATATTTTATTATGCATAGTGTTTGCATAATAAAATCTTTTATAAAGTTATTCATTTTATTAGATTATAAATAGAATATATTATATTTTATTTAAAAGATTTTGCTTTAAATATGGACCGTCAGATTAAAGTAAATCAATCTGGACCGATTCATGAGTTAGTTCTTATACGCAATCCATTTTTCTATAAATAGAAACTCATTCCTTCATTATTTCTTACTTAATTCACTAAAACTCTAGAGATAAACTATAGAGAAAAAAAGAAGAAAAGTATTCTGCTACTTCACTACTCATATATCCAGTACTCTTCTTCTTAAGGTAAGGGATATTATTTGTTGTACTCGTAAGGTGTATTATTTCTTTTTGTATTCATGAAGAGAACTTAAGGTTCCGTCTTTATTATTCTGTTGGAACATTCTGTCGGTGCAAATTTTGCCTGACCTGGTTCCGTTATTATTATTCTATTGGAATAACCTGTCTATGCGAAGTACCGCATGCATGGTGATTTCTTTTGTTATTCCATTCTTTATTATACTCAGTTGGTTAAAGTTTTGACTTCTATACTCCATGAAATTAGTGGAATATCCTTGATATTCAAGCGCTTCATCCAAAGATCTTTTCATGGAAATATTCTTCCGAGCATTCTTGAATTTTACTCTACAAAGAAGTATCATGTTGACAATTTGGACGTTATTAGTTCCTCGAATAAATTAATTCTTGAACTTGTTTTATTGAATTCTTATATCATTGTCATCATCCTCATGTTTATATATTTTTTGAAAGTCATCTCGTGTATTGTGAAAAGTGCATAGATGGACTTGTTATGATTATAACCGAGGATTATTCGATGTAATCGCTTGACCGTAATGTTGCAAATGATGTGGTAAAAGTCCTCATTGGCCCGTAGTGCATTGATGGATGATTGTTGGTATGATCATGACCATTAATGAATACACAAATATTCTTGGCCCGAAAGTGCATGGATAATTGTGGTCGTGATACTAAAGAATATCCTCGCCAGAGTAGTGCAGGGTGATTCGATGATGTGGATTATTTATTGTCGAGTCCCAATGATAAAAGTGATGAAAACCTTTAAATCATAAAAGATAGTAGATTTTATTCTCTACTTGACTCTTTTAATAGATTGCTTGTTCCCTGTAGTTAAACTTGATGTTTGTTATATTGTATCAGTTTAACACTGTTTTAAGGCTAATGATAATTTATTTCGCATTATCTTAGTCATAATATTTCTTCTTTGGGCTAGTTGAGCTCACCCTTTCTTTCACTTCGTTTCTCTGTGAAATGAGAATATAGCTGGGATGTGTCCGGGAACGGAGTGATGGACCAGATGATAGTATTAGTAGTCCTCACTATTCTGTTAAATAGTGTGATAATAAATGTAATGAGGACTTATTCTGAGAGTGAATATTGTCTAGAAGACAGTATTTGTATTAAAACTCACAGCTCTCTTGTTGTATATTAAAGATTGTATTTGTATTCTGTACCATATATTTGTCGACTCAGAATAGGTGATGTATACCTATTTTGGGGGTGTCACAACAGAAATGGAGTACCCTCCTCACAATCAGAAAATGGTCATTGGGTCTTCATCTACTCGCTCGACCATAATCCCGAAAACCAATAGGGTATGAGTACCCTCTTCTCTTCAATCAAGAAAATGGTCATTGGTCTTCATCTACTCGCTTGACCATAATCCCGAAAACCAATAGTATGAAAAGTACCTTCTAATAATCAGAATACGGTCATTGGGTCTTCATCTACTCTACTTGACCATAATCCCGTAAACCAATAGGTATGGAGTACCCTCCTCATCAATCAGAAAATGGTCATTGGGTCTTCATCTACTCGCTTTGATTATAGTCCCAAAACCAATAGTATGAGTACCTCTTCTATCAATTAGGAAAATGGTCATTGGGTCTTCATCTACTCTGCTTTGACCATAATCCCGAAAACCAATAGGGCGGAGTACCCTCTTTGGTCAATCAGGAAAATGGTTGTTGGGTCTTCATCTACTCTGCTTCGACCATAATCCCGAAAACCAATAGGGCGGAGTACCCTCTTCAGTCAATCAAGAAAATGGCTGTTGGGTCTACTTCGATCCTGAGGATGGCCTCAAGATTTGTCTTTAAAGTGTAAACTTCTTTCTAACTTGATCGGTCTGTCAGTCTGACCACTTCAGTATAGGATTCTAAGCAGTATGCCTTCTACCCTTTTCCGACTATGGTCAGGTCTTCTCTCGGCTGCAAAAATCAATCTTTTTCTAGCATCACCTTGGGCTCTCGAACGAGAACCCTCAGAAACTTTCTTGGAAGCAGTACCAACATGAGCACTCTTTGAAGGACCCAATCAATCCTTGACAGATACTCGTTGTGTAGACGAAGTCATAACCATCAGCTATCCTTTAGAAGTAACTGTTCTACTCTTCACCATGGATTCCGACGTAGATCAGCTACAACTTGTGATTGAAAACTTCAAGAACACTAGAACACAGCCCTCCTTCTAGCGCCAATGTAAACGCCTAGATCTTCTACTACATCCCAATCACGTAAGACGTCCTGATCCTGCACAGTAAACACGATCAATACCACAAGCTTGACGGCTTCGACCGTCGGGGGATAGCTCAGGCGTGAGAGTCAGTACATGCGATCAAAAGGTTAACAATGGAGGCTAAAATATCTAGTGTATTGAGAGAGATAAAATTATCAGTTACCTGTCCCTGGATCCCCTCCTTGCTGTGATATATTGGCTATCATATACTCTAAGATCCGGTTTTGCGTGCAACCGACTCCCCTGACACCTGTTAATCCCATCCCTTTTGTCCACCGCTAGCCGACTGTCCAATCCTCATTAATGCTATGTAAGATATCAGTCAGCCATTACCTTTGTCATCATTACTGGTCAAAGCCTAAGTGAAGATATTTAGTCATCTGATGGGTCAGTTCAGCCAACCCGGCCCAAGGCTTTCAAGATCCGACAAAGATGACCTAATAGATTAACCAAAGAATTAGGCCTAACCAGTCCGGCCCACTATGTAAAATATCAGGACCCAACAAATACCATATATGTATACGGGAAAAAAATATTTTATTCGTAATTGTATTCGATATTCGATGGATTTTTTAAAGTATCATTTGAATTCGATATTTGAATTCAAATTGTTGGGCAGGATATTTGAGCCTAGGTTATGCAGTGGATTGTTTTCCACTTGATATTATGCGGGCTTGGATAAGGGGTCGTTTTGGTAGACAGTGAATTTGTGGGTTAAGGTTTCTAATTATAATTGGTTTCTAGATATGGAAAGAGGTATTGGAGTTTGAACCAACTTCCTTAATTCTAGGAGATTTGGTGCAATCCTATTAAGAAATTACTGGTTGGCTAGGAGCCTTGATCCAATTCAGAGAAGGATATCATGCAGGTGGTGAGAACGCTATAAATACAAGTCTTTTTCCTGATTCTAAGGTACACACATGCAATTTAACACTTTCCAACACTAGAGCATTAAGCTTGCATTGTTAACCTTGTATCAGCCTGTTCTTATTCTCACACCGGAGCTATCCTCGTGGCCTGCATCACAAGTCAAGTTTTGTTGTTTCGCTTCATGAGGATTGACGCGCTTTGGTAATTGAAGCCCATGGACAGATCTTGGCGTTAACATTGATGCTAGAAGAAGAGCCTTCTAGTGTTGCTGGATTTAATATCACAATCATTAACTTCACGTGTCTGAAATCATGGTGAATAGTAGGACGGTCTCAACGGTGGGACAGTCGACGGCATGAGGTTCTTCTCAATAGAGGGGGTCCGTTAAAGATATGTTGGGGCCATCAAAGAGCATCCATGAGCGACTCGGTCCACAGAGTACTTCGGTAGGATCCGAAAGTGGAGATCGCGAAGATGTTAGGAGGAGGCTGTTCTCGACTGCCAGTAAGGGGACTAATATTGATTGGAGGAGGGTAGGAGGCACACCGCCTCGAACCTGACCCCGAGGCCATCGTGAGGATAAAAAATCTATTTTGGCCAAAAAGGCGCAGGAGACGAAGGAGGCTTTGAAAGCGTTGCTGTTACAGAGAGATGAAATTGCAAAACAGATGGTCCATAAGGCCGAATAGGAAACCGAGGCCTCCAGCCACAATAGAAATAGAAGGCGGGGTAGATATCCAGATAGACAGTCCAAGATGAGAGGGGCTGAAGGTACAAGACGATCTGAGAGTAGGCTTCGGAGCCGCTCTCGTGACCGAAGCAGATCGGGTGGTCGCTCACCCGGGAATCCAAAGAGGGTACATCACCCTTTGGGTTCTCGGCATAGCAAGAGCGGCAGATGAAGCCCTTCTAGGGCAGATAGTTCGGATGAAAAGGGTCGAACCGATCATGATAAAAAGGATTCTCCCAAGAAAGAAGTGCCCACAAAGCCGGATGGGATGGAACTGTTGGCCAGAAAATTGGAGGAGCTTCAAAAAGAATTGGCCGAAGTCAAACAGGGGAAGGTGAGTTAGGACAAAAAGGCGTCCCCTTTCTCTCCCGAGATCGTTCAAGAAAAGGCAGACCCCAGCAAAAAGTTCCCCTACATAGAAAGTTATGATGGCTCGAGAGATCCGTACGAACACAGTCAGGTATATAACAGATTGATGGATTACTATGATTATACAGATGCGGCCAAGTGTCATACCTTCATGACGACTTTGAGGAAAAATGTCAAGCAGTGGATGATGACCTTGGCCCTGAACTCAGTCTCGTCATGAGAAGAGCTGTGCGACAAGTTCTATGCCCGGTTCAGGAATAACAAGAGAAGAGGAAATCCCACAGGATCGTTGTCACAGATCAGACAACATTCCAATGAGACGCTGGGCTAATACGTGAAAAGATTTAGGGAGGCGGTAGATCAAGTGACAGATCTCGACTAACGGCCTAAGGTACACGTTAATGTCTTTTGTAGGACTCTTATCCCCCAGTATAAGTAAGGTCAAGAAAAGATACGGATCCCTCATGCACATTGACGATGGAAGATTGTAAGCTACCATAGTCACTGGCCAAACAGAGTAAGGCTGACTAAAATTATTAAATGGATAGAAGCCATCTGTAGCCATGCCAAGCCTGACATTCCTAACTTCATCGGTAAATTGTGGAAAATTGTAGATGATAAAATTTTTCAACCATAGTTGCAGCGGAACGAGCAATCCATTAGAAGAGTCAAATAGACCATAAAGTCTACTATCTTCTCCACATTAAAAGTCCACTAACAGTGTTTTATCCCTGTAACATCACTCAACAGTTCCTTTTCACAATTATATGAATAACTCATAATCATAATTGTGATTCTAAATTCCTCTTCGCACCTAGGACGAAGATAATTTTTATCACATGTCTTTACCTAAAATATCAAAGATCATGGTTATACCAAATCACAGTTCCTATTTATAATCATACTAATAATTTCATCTTTGCACTACGGGCCAAAGATATTCATCAACATACCATCTTTGCACTACAGGCCAAAGATATTCAACAACAGGTCATCTTTGCACTACGGGCCAAAGATATTCATCAACAATTCATCTTTGCACTACAGGCCAAAGATATTCAACAACAAGTCATCTTTGCATTACGAGCCAAAGATATTCATCAATAATTCATCTTTGCACTATAGGCTAAAGATATTCATTATCATTTCATCTTTGCACTACAGGCAAAAGAAATTCAACAACAGGTCATCTTTGCACTACAGGCCAAAGATATTCAACAACAGGTCATCTTTGCACTACGGGCCAAAGATATTCATTAATAATTCATCTTTGAACTACATGCCAAGATATTCCTCAACAGTTCATATTTGCAATACATGCCAAATACATCATCAACAGTTCATATTTGCACTACAGGCCAAATATATTCATATCTCAAAGAAATATATAATCATTTCAGAATTTATATAAACAATAATTATAACCATGTTAATCAATTTATCTTTACACTTAAGCTAAAGATATTCAATTATAAATTCAATGGTCATGATCATACCATTAACAATTCATCTTTGCACCATCGGTAAAAAGAGAACCCATAGTCACGATTATACCAATAATCTACCCATCTTTACACTCAAGTGAAAGAGAAATTCAACATCAGGGTTATAAAAATGTTATATATGATAATTAAAATAATATGATCAACAACTGCATTTATTTTCAAGAGCAACAATCATAAATCAACGATAATTTGGTCAGAAAAAGAAACCAATTTTTGTCGTGAATAGTACCCGTGAATAGTAACTCGTGAATAATAACTCGTGAATAGTAACTCATAAATAGTAACTAATGAATAGTAACTCATGAATAGTACTCCGTATTCGTACATAGTACCGTATACGTAAATAATGTCATATACGTAAATAGTGCCATATACATGAATAGTGCCGTATACGTGAATAGTGCCATATACGTAAATAGTAACCCCGACTCAAAAAGATAGAAATTCCACAATAAGATCCATACCAATATGTCAGTATAATGATATTGAAAGAATAACATCATTATGAAGAATATAACATCCCTTAATATCCCTTACTATCCCTTACTATATCCTTACCTCAAAGCAAAGACTTTCGATGGATATCGGATATGACGCTGAAAGAAACTTGCACTGATGAATAACAACTCACCAAGTATCTAAATACTCACAAAATACACTCGATAATCTAGAGAGAGAAAGAGAGAAAACTTGTTTCTGGTGTGATTTTCAATTTTAACTTAGCCCTCTATTTATAGGAAAATGTTAGCACGCCAAAGCGCATTTTAACTCGCAACTCGATGGCTTTACCTCGCTACTATTCCCACCCACCATATTTGAAAATTCAATTGAGCACATTTCTCACCAACCAAAAGTGGGGCCCACCAATTCTAGAATTTTCCACCAAAATCATTTATAACCTAATTTCGAATCACCACCTCTTAAAATTCATAAAAATTATACGCTCATTTTAACGGTTCAAAATTTGTGGACATATACTCAACTTATATATGTATAACATATCCAAAAATTACAACGATCCAACGGTCGGATTAAATATTATAACTCACACAATAAAGTCAGTAAAAAACACCGATTTGATCTTTTAATACCTCCAATCCGGCTAAAATCGATAAAATACCTCAACATTAATTCCTTCATTTATAACCACATAAATAAATCCATCATTTATATCTGTATCAAATAAATATTTCCTTATCATATAAATCAATAATTAATTATTCGTAAATAATATTACGTAATCACAATTATGATCAATCGTGCAGCTTCAGAAGAGGGGCTTTCCGATAAGGATTTCTCCTTACATCATGGCAAGCAATTAGGTGACCAAACTCTCCTCGATGTAACTTTCTAGACATTGCCAATAATGCTATCTCATAATATTATTCAAATAATATGAATTATTGATCCGATAATGGAAAAATATCGTGCGTTGACAATTATTGAAACAACAATAATATAAAATATCAACGCAACAATTATTGAATCAATAAAATAAAATATTGAACAGTAATTATCGTAACAATTATTGAGTAGTGCCTTTCACGTAAGGATCAATAATTCAACAATACTGCAATACCAGGCTACATCGCGGCAACCACGCCAGACATCAGATTTTTAACCACCGGTATTCCAACAGTGTTAACTCAGAATAACTACGCCAGTTATTCAATTTTGTCGTTTTTTCTTCTTCCGACGCTTATCCGTTATGGGGCCCATAAATATCGCTGCGCCGCATTTAATATTCTCCTACGTAAAAGAATATTCCATGACCAAACGAATATTCCCCGAAAATAATGAATACTTTATAACCACTTGCGTATTTTGAAAAAAAATTCATATATCACTCTTAACTTTAATTTTTATCAATTTAACCATTTACTGAATAGAAAAATTGAATACTTTTATTTCATAAAATTCGGGGTCTTACATATTGTTCTACAGTACTATCTATCCGTTCTCTAAACTCAGCTGATTCTCCGTGATGAATCCATACCGAATACCCATCCATAAACCCACGTGAATATAAGTCAAATTTAATTTCATCGACAGTCTTCCATATCATGTTCTTACACTTGAAACACGGGCATCTCATTTTTCCGTTCAGATCATCAACATGTTCTATTGCTTTGTTCATAAAATTGGACACCCCATCACGGTACGCATCAATTAATCCCCTCCCATCAATCAGATCCTACTAAGACATCCAACTCCAAATCGGCTGACGTCTTTAATTGAAGAAAATACCCAATTAGATCAAGGATAATCATAAATGTGGTCCATGCATGTATTTAGTTTACCTAGTATATATATATATATATATATATATATATATATATCCATATCCACTCTACAGGGTAAGTTAGTATATTCCTTTCCGGAGGCGTCCATCACTAGTGCCAATCTTGAGCACGTTTTTTCTATTTTAAGAAAATTTCAGCAGCACCTTTCCATGGTCTCCAAGTACACGAAATAGACTAAGACAACTTAGTCTAAGCATGAACTCGGAGAACATGTAGAGACACCAGCTAAAAAATCCTCAAAAGTTTATAAAAATGCACCTCATTAATCGGGCAATCACCCAAGTGAGAGACATAACATCCAAAGAATGTGATCCCCAATCTGGGATTATTCGACATTCACTCCTAATGAGTGAATGTCAAACGAGTTTCTAAGCTCCTACCTATGTATACTACATGCACACGTATATATGCAATTTATTGTAATTGTGGGAAACTAAGCAAATGTTACATAGTTTATTTTTCCAATAATAAACTAAGTAAATGCTACTCAGTTTATGATACCTATTATTTGAATATATTATTATTTTATTTTACACTTCTTTATTTTATTTTATATTATTTAATTTAATTTAATTTTAATTTTATTTTAAACTTCTTTATTTTATTTTATGCTATATTATTTTAATTTAGGGTTAATTTTTTTATTAGCTTTGTAGAAGGCAACTGCTGAATCATTTGGCTTTTGATGAGCACTTCTTGACGCATGCTCGTTTTAAGCCTAGTTAATCTTGGTAGGGCCATACGCATCAACCAACATCTGCACGACATCATAGTAATTGTGGAAAATTAAGCAAATGATACTTAGTTTATTTTTCCAATGATAAACTAAGTAAATGCTACTCAGTTTATGAGAAATATTATTTGAATATATTATACTATTCTAAATTTATTTTATATTATAATATATAATTAGTTAATTTTTTTATTTTATTAAATTAAATTTATTATTATGTTTTATTGTATTTTATTTTATGTTATGTTGTGTTATTTTATATTATTTAATTAAATTTATTTGATTTGATTTGATTTATTTTGTATTATAATATATTATATTATATTTTTGTTAATTTTTATTAAATTAATAAATTTAAATAAATTAATTTTATTTTATTATTATTCTTTTTTATTTTATTTTGTATTATATTACATTATCTAATTTTTAAAATTTATTTCATTTTGTTAAATGTTATTTAGTTTATTAAATTAAATTTATTTTATTTTATTCAATTTAATTTATTTTGTATTATATTATATTATCTAATTTTAAAATTTATTTTATTTTATTAAATTTAATTTATATTATTAAATTTATTTTATTTTATTGAATTGAATTTTTTAAATATTATATTAATTTTATTATTTATAATATATATAATCTTATATTATATTATATTATATTATGTAAATTTATTTTATTTTATTTTATGTTATTATATTATATTATTTTATTTTATTAGTAATGACAAAACTAAGTAAATGCTACTTAGTTTATTTTAATATTAAAAACTAATTAAATAATACATAAATACACGCAAGGTCCACATATTTTGCATTTGAATAATTCTTATTGAAATTCAGTCAGAAATAGCAAGTATTTAAGACCCCGAATTTTACGAAATGAAAGTATTCAATTTTATGATAATTGTTATTCTATTTAGTAAATGGTTAAATTGATAAAAGGTTAAAGTTAAGGGTACATGATATTTGAAAATTTTACAAAGTAAGCAAGTTGATATAAAATATTCGTTATGTTGGGGGAATATTCGTTTGGTCGGGAAATATTATTTTTGTCAGGGAATGTCTGTACGACGACACCATCATTGGTGGACACCACAATGTAATAAGCTTTGAGTTAGAAAACGACGTAATTATCTTTATAAAAATAAGCGGCGAAAGTTTTATGTTAAACTGTTGAAATACCCGGTGGTAAAAGAACAAGAATACGCTGCGTCAGTATAAGAAGACGCGATATTGATTATTGATGTTTACGTGAGAAGTCACCGCTTATACTCAATTATTACATGATAATTGCTGCATAATATGTGACGCCCCCAAAACAGGAATACATCACCCATCTTGAGTCGCCACTTACATGGTACAGAATACAAATACAAACTAATTATACAACAGTCGTGTACAATACGATAAAACATAAACTCTAAGTTCGAATACAAATACTGTGCAAATTTAGCCTCATACTGCGACACGGTCATATTATTTTGCTCCAGCTTGATAAACTCCACCTCCTTCATGTGACGAATACTTTCGGGAAAGTACTTGTCGTTGAACAGTTCTTGGAACTTCTCCCAAGACATCTTGAGTGCGTCAGTCTGGGTATGTTTTACAGATTCCCACCAATGATCTGATTCTTCACGCAACATAAAGGTGGCAAAGGAAACCTTTTGCTCCTTGGAGCATCCCAAGACCTCAAATATCTTGGTGATCTGCTTTAACCACGTCTCTGCCTTAAGTGGTTCTGGCTTTCCCAAAAACTCCGGTGGTCCCAGCTCCTTGAATTGCTTAACGGTGACCAACCGTGGGTTGCCATTGTTTCCTCCTCAGATTATGAACAGAGTGGCCTTCACCGATGTTGAATGAATTAAAAAGCTCTTAAACGCATCATCGTTCGTCATTGATCGGATTGTTGTTTTTACATGTGAAGATTATCTCCATCCTGTTGTACATTGTCCTGATTATTGATCTGTGGAGACTCAACGGTCTCCTGTGCTCCATTGCTATTCTCAACATTCTCGGATGTCATTTTCAAACACTGCCACAAAACAAGGGTTAATTAACATCACATATTATCCCTATACTCTGACCGACCAATTAAATATCAAATAAACTTAGGTAGGTCATACTAGCGAAGGAATTCCCCGTCTCTCCCCTCCTAGTTCTAGTCTCACATATTAGCCAGGGATCATATCCCTAAGCTTTGATAACAACTGTGATGCCCCCAAAACTGGAATACATCACCCATCTTGAGTCGCCACTTACATGGTACAGAATACAAATACAAACTAATTATACAACAGTCGTGTACAATACGACAAAACATAAACTGTGAGTTAGAATACAAATACTGTCCTCCAGAGAGTATACAAACTCAATAGAGTCCTCATTACATTTATTATCACACAATTTCACAGAATAGTGAGGACTACTAATGCACCATCTAGGACCATCACTGCTTTCCGACTATTCCCTCGCCACGCTCTCATTTCAAGAGAACAAAGGAAAGAAAGGGTGAGCTCAACTAGCCAAGAAGAAATATTATGACTAAGATAATGCAGAATAAATTATCGTTATTTCAACAAAGTGTTAAACCGATACAATATAACAACCATCAAGTTTAATCTGCAATGAACAAGCAATCCATTAAAAGAGTCAAGTAGAGAATAAAATCTACTATCTTTTATGATTTAAAAGGTTTTTCATCACTTTTATCGCGGGACTCAAATTTTAATAAATAATCCACATCATCGAATCACCCCGCACTACGGCCAAGGATATTCTTTAGTATTACGACCATGAATTATCCATGCACTACTACTTAAAGATAATCATGTTTTCATCAACGGTCCCGATCATGCCGTAAAACAATTCATCTTCAGACTACTACCAAATAGAATCCATAGCCATAATCATACCAAAACTCGCCCATCAATGCACCACGGGCCAACGAGGACTTTTTTCCACATCATTTGTAACATTACGGTTATGATTACAATCAATAATCCCTGGTCATAATCATACCAAGTCCATCTATGCACTACAGGCCACAGTTGACTTTCAACAAAATATAAACATGAGGATGATGACAATGATATAAGAATTCAATAAAACAAGTTCAAGAATTAATTTATCCAGGAACCAATAACGTCCAAATTGTCAACATGATACTTTTTTGTAGAGTAAAATTCAAGAATGCTTAGAAGAATATTACCATGAAAAGATACTGGATGAAGGGCAAATATCAAGGATATTCCACTAATTTCATGGAGTATAAAAATCAAAACTTTAACCAACTGAGTATAATAAAAAATGGAATAACAAAAGAAATCACCAGGCATGCGATAAACCGCACATGCAGAAAAGTTATTCCAATGTAATAATAAATAACGAAACTGTGTCGCGCGAACGCATTGCATGTGATATTCCAATGTAATAATAAAGAATAGAATAATAATGAAATCACCATGCATGCGGTACTTTCATGTATAAAGTTATTCCAATGTAATAATAAATAACGGAACTAGGTTTGGTGAAACGCATATACGTCTGAGGATATTCCAATGTAATAATAATAAAGACTTTAACCAGTCCAAATGTAAAACGCATGCATGAGGATATTCCAAACAGAATAATAATAAAGATGGAATAATAGAAGAATGTCACCAAGTATAGGGTAGTCTCATGATATCTTGGTTATTCCAATGTAATAATAAAGAATGGAATAATGTAAGTTCTCTTCATGGATAAGAAATAAATAATACTCCCTACCTTAGACAAACTGGATACTAGAATATTGAGGTAGCAGACCTCTTCTTCTTTCTCTCTATAATTTCTCTCTATAATAATCGTTCTAAAGCTTTTGTGAATTGGTGAGAAATGAAGGAAGAATGAGCTTCTATTTATTGGAAAATATAGTTTCGATAATCAGACGCGTTTTGGGGCTCCTAATATTACAAAGATAATACCTTCCTCTTTTCTTCATTTTTAATTTAGTCCCGCAAGTATTATCAATATTGCACTAACTCCCTAATAGTAAATAATGTGAATCAATAGTAAATCATGTGACTCAATAGTTCTAATCATGTGATAAAAACAATTATAGTATAAGACTCCATCTATACCTCTATTTTTAACTTAGTCATGCAAGTATTATCAATTTTGCACCAACTCCCCTAATAGTACAAGAATGTGATTCAATAGTACACATATGTGAACAAATAGTTATATAAGCATGTGAATTAGTAGCAATTAATTGCTCATTTATCCGATAAATTTCCCGATTTATCAATATGACCCCCAGACATCAATTATCATCTAATAGATGTCGATTTTCACTAACACAAACAATTCCAACATAATGAAACTATTTTTATCAACAATATAAATTTTGAAATTTCAAGTTTGACTTTTCCAAAAAAGTCAATCATTGACTTTTTAACCAAATAGTGAATCCCAGGAAAATTTTGTGTTTATAGACTATTTTACTAATTTCATCGCTCCTAGGACTCAAATATCACGTCCGTCTCCAAATTCAACTCTGAACACAACTTCAATTTTAATAACATTCAAAGATTAATATTATAACTCACAATATTTAACAACTGTGTCGCTCCTGTGAAAGAGGGGCTTTCCGATAAGGATTTCTCCTTATCGACGTGCAATTAGGTGACAAAACCTCTCATCGATGTAACTTCTAGACATTGTCAATATTGCAAATAATAATATGAATAACTTTGTCGCCTCAATTATTGATTTAATAATAATAAATATTATGCGAGATGATCATCGCGACAATAATTGAATCAATAATATGAGAGATATGATGCAAAGAGCCATCGTAGCAATAATTGAGTATAACCGAGTGACTTCTTACGTAAGCATCAATATCAATGCACAAGTACTATATTATGAACCACGCCAGATTCACGTTTTTTACTATCGGGTAGTTCAATATTTTTAAGTAACACTTCCGCCGTTATTTTCATAAAAATATTTTGTCATTTTCATTCCGGATAATAATTCCGTTTGGGTTCCACCAATGATTGAATCTGTCAGATGGATATTTCTCTCGACAAAAAGAATATTCTCCCACCAATCGAATATTATACAACAATCAGTATACTTTGCAAAATTTATAAATATTACCCACAATTATAACATAATGTAAGACCCCGAATTTTATGAAATAAAAGTATTCAATTTTTCTTATAATTACTATTCAGTAAATGGTTAAATTGATAAAAGTTAAAGTTAAGGGTGATATATATGAAATTTTCAAAATAAGCAAGTGGCTATAAAATACTTATTGTTGTTTGAGAATATTCGCTTAGTCGTAGAATATTCTTTCCGCTTTGGGAATATTAAATGACGACTACAATCATTTGTGGGCCCCATAATGTAATAACTCGCTTGGATAAAGAAAATGACAAAGTATGAGTTTTATAAATAATTCACAGAAGTTGTTACCTGTTAACATTGTTGGAATACTCGTGGTTAAAATACAAAGAATACGCAGAAGTAATAGCATAAAGAAGACACCAGACAAGACAATATTTTTTCAATTATTGATTCTTACGTGAGAAGGCACTACTCAATAATTGTTACAAAGAATTCTTGCTCAATATTTTATTTTATTGAATCAATAATTGTCATGCGTTGATATTTTATATTATTGTTGTTTCAATAATTGTCACTACACAGTATTTTCCATTATCAGATCAATAATTCATATTATTTGAATAATATTATTAGATAGCATTATTGGCAATGTCTAGAAAAGTTCATCAAGGAGAGGTTTGGTCACCTAATTCGCGTGACAAGAAGAGAAATTCTTATTGAAAGCCCTTTCTGAACCGCCTCGGGTTATTATCGCGGATTCGTAATATTATTTGTGAATAATTAATTATTGATTTATATGATAATAAAATATTTATTTTATGTGGATATAAATGATGGATTTATTTATGTGGTTATAAATGAAGGAATTAATGTTGAGGTATTTTATAAGTATTTTGTCGGATTGGAGGTATTAAAAGATCAAATCAGTGTTCTTATAGTTTTATTGTGTGAGCTATAATTTTTAATCTGACCGTTGGATCGTTGTGATTTTTGGATATGTTATACATATATAAGTTTAGTATATTTTCACAAATTTTGAACCGTTAAAAATGAACGAATGATTTGTTATGAATTTTAAGAGGAGGACCGATATGTAAATTAGGTTTATAAATGATTTTGGTGGAAAATTCTAGAAATGGGTGGGCCCCACTTTTGGTTGTTGGGGAAGATGGCTGATTTTTGGTGGGTGGAATAGTAGTGTAAAGCCATCAGTAAAGTGAGATCAAGTCTGTTTCAAATAGTTTAACATTTTCCTTTAAATAGAGGGCTGTTAGAATTAAAAATCACACCGGAAACAAGTTTTCTCTCTTTTTCTCTCTAGATTATCGAGTGTATTTTATGAGTATTTAGATACTTGGTGAGTTGCTATTCATCAGTGCAAGTTTCCTTGTTGTCATTATATCCGATATCCAAATGTCTTCGCTTTTTAGGTAAGGGATAATAAGGGATAGTAAGGGATGTTATATTTTTCATAATGATGTTATTCTTTCAATATTATTATACTGACATATTGGTATGGATCTTATTGTGGAATTTCTGAGTCAGGGTTACTATTCACGTATACGGTACTATTCACGTATACGATACTATTCATGTATATGGTACTATTTATGTATATGATATTATTTACGTATACGGTACCATGTATGAATACGGAGTACTATTCACGAGTTACTATTCATGAGTTATTATTCACGAGTTATTATTCATGAGTTACTATTCACGAGTTACTATTCATGGGTACTATTCACGACAAAAATTGGTTTCTTTTTCTGACCAAATTATCGTTGATTTATGATTTTTGCTCTTGAAAATAAATGCAGTTGTTGATCATATTATTTTTATTATCATATATAACATTTTTATAACCCTGATGTTGAATTTCTCTTTCACTTGAGTGTAAAGATGGGTAGATTATTGGTATGTTCGTGAATATGGGTTCTCTTTGGCAAAGAGTGCAAAGATGAATTGTTAATCGGTATGATCATGACCATGAATTTATAATTGAATATCTTTAGCTTAAGTGTAAAGTTGAATTGATTAACATGGTTATAATTATTGTTTATATAAATTCTGAATTGATTATATATTTCTTTGAGATATGAATATATTTGGTCTGTAGTGCAAATATGAACTGTTGATGAATATATTTGGCATGTAGTGCAAATATGAACTGTTGAGGAATATCTTTGGCCTGTAGTGCAAAGATGAATTATTGATGAATATCTTTGGCTCGTAATGCAAAGATGACTTGTTGTTGAATATCTTTGGCCTGTAGTTCAAAGATGATTTGTTGATGAATATCTTTGGCTCGTAATGCAAAGATGATCTGTTGTTGAATATCTTTGAATATCTTTGGCCTGTAGTGCAAAGATGACTTGTTGATGAATATCTTTGATTCAGTAGTAAAAAGATAAATTTATTAGTATGATTATGAACATGAATCGTGATTTGGTATAACCATGATCTTTGATGTTTGTGTGATGAAAATTATCTTTGTCTGGATGAGAAAAGAAATTTAGAACTACAATTACGATTATGAAGTTATACATGTGATTGTGGGATGTGAATTGTTGATTGATGTTCTGAGGATAAAACATTGTTGGTGGACTTTTAACATGGAAGATAATAGATTTTATGGTCTATTTAACTCTTCTAATGGATTTCTCGTTCACCGCAACTATGGTTGAAAAGTTTTATCATCTACCATATGTTTCTAAATCTCGATTTATTACCGATGAAGGCTATTGATAATTTAATTATCTTTAGTCATAATATTCTTTTATCGAAGTTAGTTGTGTTTCACCCTTTTTGCTTCACAATTCCTTTCTGTGTAATAAGAGTGTATTTGGGTTGAAGCGGGGTAACAGGGAATAGAATCGGTGGTCATCATTTAGTAGTTATATTTGGTGAATCAAATAGGGTGAGGCGAACCCAACGTTGGAAGGGTGTTTTGCCACTATCATACAAGATGTCTAAAGACATACAACCTCAGATCATCATAAGACAGGTTGTGTACATCCACTTCATCGAGTATATCTACGAGCACTACCTATATAATCTTGGTGTTTATTTGAAGTATAATTCTTAATTAGAGATAGTGGAGATAATGCTATGTCAAGAGAAGACTCACCATTGGGAAGAATATGATAGTAATCTTCTCGTTTTTCTTTGGGGTCTATTGGGTCAACTAAGGATAATTCTGTGGCCATATGATATCTATAATAACCTAGAAGCATGGCCTCCCATGTACGAAGGTTTCCTTGAGCACTTCCCAAAGATTATAATTTTGAAAATAGTTTTTGACTATACCTTTATGTAATGTGTCATTGTGACGTGCTATCCAAGGTTGGGATGAGAGTCACAGTTGATATATATTTGTATCCAAACTCACAGCATATGTGTTGTTGTATTTTGCACGACAATTGTTGTAATAAAATTGTAGTTATTTTTACGTACCATGTATTTGGTCATTCGTAATAGGTTGGATGGAATGGACCTATTTTGGGGTCGTCACATATGGTATCAGAGCTTAGGGATATGGTCTCTGGCGGGATCGGGGAATATAATTAGAAGGGGAGAGATGAGTAAATCCTTCGCTAGTGTGTCCTACCTAAGCTTATTTGTTGGTCAGTCATAATATCGGGATATTATGTGATATGTTAATTTGTTAAATTAACCCTTATTTTGAAGTTTTATTCTAGAATGATATCTGAAATACAAGAGATGAGCAATGGAGAAATCATGATGACAGGGAAGATGAAATCTGAAATGAATGCAAGGTATTCTCAACTCTTTGAAATACCAGGTACGTAAATTTCGAGGACGAAATTTCATAAGGAGGGGAGATTGTAAGACCTCGAATTTTATGAAATAAAAGTATTCAACTTTTCTTATAATTACTTTTCAATAAATGGTTAAATTGATAAAAGTTAAAGTTAAGGGTGATATATATGAAATTTTCAAAATAAGCAAGTGGCTATAAAATACTTATTGTTGTCGGGGAATATTCGTTTAGTCGTAGAATATTCTTCTTCTACGTTGGGAATATTCGCATTTACGGCGCTAAATCATTCATGGGCCCCATAATAGAATAACTGTCGGATGAAGAAAATGATAAAGTATGAGTTTTTATAAATAATGGCGTAGTTGTTACCGTTAACACTATTGGAATACCTTGTGGTTAAAATACGAATATGCCGAAGTTACACAAAGTTACACCAGATCGCATTACAATATTTTTTTCAATTATTGATTCTTATGTGAGAAGGCACTACTCAATAATTGTTACAATAATTACTGTTCAATATTTTATTTAATTGAATCAATAATTGCTGCGTTAATATTTTATATTATTGTTGTTTCAATAATTGTCACTGCGCAGTATTTTCTATTATCAGATCAATAATTCATATTATTTGAATAATATTATTAGATAGCATTATTGGCAATGTCTAGAAAGTTCATCAAGGAGAGGTTTGGTCACCTAATCAATTGCACAAGAAGGAGAAATTCTTATTCGAAAGCCCCTCTTCTCGAAGGAGCGCACTGGTTGTCATTATTGTGATTCTGTAATATTATTTGTGAATAATTAATTATTGATTTATATGATAATAAAATATTTATTTTATGTGGATATAAATGATGGATTTATTTATGTGGTTATAAATGAAGGAATTAATGTTGAGGTATTTTATAAGTATTTTGTCGGATTGGAGGTATTAAAAGATCAAATCAGTGTTCTTATAGTTTTATTGTGTGAGTTATAATTTTTAATTTGACCGTTGGATCGTTGTGATTTTTGGATATGTTATACATATATATGTTGAGTATATTTTCACAAATTTTGAACCGTTAAAAATGAACGAATGATTTGTTATGAATTTTAAGAGGTGACTGATTCAGAAATTAGGTTTATAAATGATTTTGGTGGAAAATTCTAGAAATGGGTGGGCCCCACTTTTGGTTGTTGGGGAAGATGGCTGATTTTTGGTGGGTGGAATAGTAGTAGGTAAAGCCATCAGGTAGCAGGTCAAGTCTGTTTCGGCATGCTAACATTTTCCTATAAATAGAGGGGTAAGTTAGAATTGAAAATCACACCAGAAACAAGTTTTCTCTCTTTTTCTCCCAAAATTATCGAGTGTATTATGTGAGTATTTAGATACTTGGTGAGTTGCTATTCATCAGTGCAAGTTTCCTTCAGCGTCATATCCGATATCTAGTCAGAAGTGCTGCTCTTTTTAGGTAAGGGATAGTAAGGGATAGTAAGGGATATTAAGGGATGTTATATTCTTCATAATGATGTTATTCTTTCAATATCATTATAATCGACATATTGGTATGGATCTTATTGTGGAATTTCGAGTCGTGGTTACTTATTCACGATACTGGTGATTATTCAAGATATCGACACTATTCATGTATATGGCACTATTTACGATATGATATTATTTATGTATACTTCATTATTTATGTATTTAACACTGAGTACTATTCATGAAGTTACTATTCATGAGTTACTATTCACGAAGTTACTATTCATGAGTTACTATTCACGAGTTACTATTCACGGGTACTATTCACGACAAAAATTGGTTTCTTTTTCTAACCAAATTATCGTTGATTTATGAATATATTTGGCCTGTAGTGCAAATATGAACTGTTGATGGATATATTTGGCCTGTAGTGCAAATATGAACTGTTGATGAATATATTTGGCCTGTAGTGCAAATATGAATCTGTTGAGGAATATCTTTGGCTGTGAAGTGCAAAAGATGAATTATTGATGAATATCTTTGGCTCGTAATGCAAAGATGACTTGTTGTTGAATATCTTTGGCCTGTAGTGCAAAAGATGATTTGTTGATGAATTTCTTTGGCTCGTAATGCAAGATGGACTGTTGTTGAATATCTTTGGCCTGTAGAGCAAAGATGACTTGTTGATGAATATCTTTGGCCCGTAGTGCAAAGATAAATTTATTAGTATGATTACGAACATGAACTGTGATTTGGTATAACCATGATCTTTTATGTTTCAGGTGATGAAAATTATCTTTGTCCTGGATGAGAAAAGGAATTTAGAACTACAATTACGATTATGAGTTATACATGTGATTGTGGACAGGAATTGTTGATTGATGATATAGGGAAAAAACATTATTGGTGGACTTTTAACATGGAGAAGATAATAGATTTTATGGTCTATTTGACTCTTCTAATGGATCGCTTCGTTTATTTACCGCAACTATGGTTGAAAAGTTTTATCATCTACCATATGTTCTAAATCTCCGATTTATTATCGATGAAGCCTATTGATAATTTAATTATCTTTAGTCATGATATTCTTTATCGAAGCTAGTTGTGCTCACCCTTTTGCTTCACAATTTCTTTCGGTGTAATAAAATTGTAACCGGGTCGAGAGGGGCAACAGGGAATAGAATCGGTGGTCATCATTTAGTAGTTATATTTGGTGAATCAAATAGGTCAGCTAACCCAACGTTGGAAGGGTGTTTTGACACTATCATACAAGATGTCTAAAGACATATAACCTCGTGTCATCATAAATGCGTGGTTGTGTACATCCACTTCATCGAGTATATCTACGAGCACTACCTATATAATCTTGGTGTTTGTTTGAAGTATAATTCTCAATTAGAGATAGTGGAGATAATGATATGTCAAGAGAAGACTCACCATTGGGAAGAATATGATAGTAATCTTCTAATTTTTTCTTTGGGGTCTATTGGGTCAACCAAGGATAATTTCGTGGCCATATGATATCTATCATAACCTAGAAGCATGGCCTCCCATGTATACGAAGGTTTCTTGAGCACTTCCCAAAGATTCTAATTTCTAAAGCAGGTTTTTGACTATACCTTTAGGTAAGGTGTCATTGACGTCTTATCCAAGGTTGGGATGAGAGTCACGGTTGGTATATATTTGTATCCAAACTCACAGCATATGTGTTGTTGTATTTTGCACGACAATTGTTGTAATAAAATTGTAGTTGATTTCTGTACCATGTATTTGGCGACTCAGAATAGGTTGGATGGAATGGACCTATTTTGGGGTCATCACACATTATATCAAATCCACACCATAATATTAAAAAAATTATTTCGAAAAAATTAAATATTTATTCATATAATCTGGGGTCTCACATAATATCTCTCATATTATTGATTCAATTATTGTCATAGTATCATCTGCATAATATTTTATATTATTAACTCAATAATTGAGACGGCAAAGTTATTCATATTATTATTTGCATTATTGATGATGTCTAGAAAGTTCTGTCGAGGAAAGGGGTTTGGTCACCTAATTGCGCGCCGATAGGGAAAAATCCTTATTGGAAATCCCCCTCTTTCCTGGGAATGATCTGGTTGTTAAATATTATGAGTTATAATATTAATGATGAATAAGTTTGTGTTGATTAAAGATGAAATTGATATTTTCATTGTGTTGGGATTATTAGTGTTAGTGGAAATCGACATTTATTTGATAAGGTTATATTGACCAATCGGGTAATTAATCCGGTAAATGAGCAGTTAATTGCTATTAATTCACATGCTTATAACTATTTGTTCACATGTATATACTATTGATTCACATGCATGTACTATTAGGGGAGGTGGTGCAAGATCGATAATACTTGCATGACGACTAAATTAAAAATGGAGGTATATATGAAAGTACAATACTGTAACTATTTTTTTTCACATGTATAGAACTATTGATTCACATGACTGAACTATTGGTTCACATGATGTACTATTAAGGGAGGTGGTGCAAGTTTGATAATACTTGTAGGACTAAATTAAAAATGGAGGAAAAGATGAATGTATTATACTATAATATTTCGAGCCCCAAAATGTGCAATTATCGAAACTATATTTTCCTATAAATAGAAGGTCATTGTTCTTTCATTCTCACCAATTCACTAAGACTCACAAGAGCAATTATAGAGAGAGAAGCTATAGAAAGAAAGAAGAAGAGAAGTCTGTTACTTCACTATTCCAGTATCCAGTCTTCTTCTGAGGTAAGTGGTATTATTTATTTGATATTCAGAAGAGATATTATATTTCGTATTCGTATGGATATTATCTTCGTTCAATATTCGAATGAAATAATATTTTCTTCCATACTCTATAGTATGTAAGTAATATTATTTTGTTTCGTATTCCTACTTCTACACTCATTTTGTTGAAGTATTGCTTCTATACTTCGTGAAATGAGTAGAATATCCTTGATATTTGCGCTTCATCCAGTATCTTTTCATGTAAATATTATTCTGAGCTTTTTTGATAATTATTGATCTTTTTATGCCGGAATACTATTCACGAGTTACTATCCATGAGTTACTATTTACGGGTTACTATTCACCCGATTAATATTCACTTGAATATTATTCACTCGGGTATTCGGGGCACTTTTCGTGTCGGAGTACTATTCATGAGTTACTATTTACGGGTTACTATTCACTTGAATATTATTCATTTGGGTATTTGGGGCACTTTTCATGCCGGGGTACTATTCATGAGGTACTATTCTCGAAGTACTATTCACGGAGTACTATTCACCCGAAAAATATATTTCTTTTCTGTCCAAATTATTTTTGATACATGAATATTATTCTTGAATTTTACTCCACAAAGCAGTATCATATTGACAATTTGGATATTTTTAAACTTTGGATAAATTTAAAGTCTTCAATATTTATCCTTGATTTCGTTTGATTAATGCTTATATCATTGTCATCATCCTTATGCTTATATTATAATGAAAGTCATCTGTGACTTACGTGCATAGATGAACTGTTGATTAGTATGATTATGACCAGGGATTATTCGGTATAATCATGACCGTAATGTTAAAAATGATGTGGTAAAAGTCATCATTGGCCCGTAGTGCATTGATGAACATATGTTGGTATGATCATAACCATGCGTTTTCTTTGGCCAAAGGTGAAAAGATGAATTGTTGTTTGGCATGATCATGACCATGGCTGAAAACACAAATATCCTTGGCCCGTAGTGCATGGATAATTCGTGGTCGTGATACTAATGAATATTCTTGGCCCGTAGTGCATGGATAATTCATGGATGTGATACTAACGAATATCCTTGGCCGTAATGCATGGATAATTCGGTGATGTATTGAGCTGAGTCTCAGCGATAAAATATTGATAATAAACTGTTAATTTATAGAAGATAGTAGATATCATGCTCTACTTGACTCTTCTAAAATACAGTTGTATGGCTTTGGCATGTAGTGTAAAGATGAACTATTAATGAATATCTTTGGCCCGCAGTACAAAGATGAATTTATTAGTATGATTATGAGAAGGGCTGTGATTTGGTATAACCATGATCTTTGATGTTTGTGTAAAGACAAGTGATAAAAATTATCTTAAATCCCGGGTGCGAAGAGGAATTTAGAATCACAAATATGATTATGAGTTATTCACATGATTGTGGATGAGAACCTGCTGATTGATGTTCTGAGGATAAAAATTGTTGGTGGACTTTTAACATGGGGAAGATAATAGACTTTATGGTCTATTTTACTCTTCTAATGGATTGCTCGTTCCGCTGCCACTATGGTTGAAAAGTTTTATCATCTACCATATATTCTAAATCTCTGATTTATTATAGACGAAGGCTATTGATAATTTAATTATCTCTAGTCATGATATTCTTTACTGGGCTAGTTGTGCTCACCCTTTAGCTTCACAATTCCTTTCAGGTAATAAGAGTGTAGCTGGATCGAGCGGGGGTAACAGGGGAATAGAACGATGGTCTATAGCTGTCGAGGTTTCCCCTAAAACAGTATGAAAATAATTTTATTGAGAATTTAAGATAAGTATGTCGTATTTTATACGTCATTTTAACCGTTGATTTTGGTGAATCGAATAGGGTGAGGTGAACCCAACTTTGGAAGGACGTTTTTGCCACTATCATACAAGATGTCTAATGACAGATGACTTCGTGTTATCATAAGACAAGGTTATGAACATGCACTTGCTGATTATATCTATGAGCACTACTTATATAATATGGTAGTTTGGTTAAAATATAATTCTCACTTGGAGATAATGGAGATAAGTATATGTCAAGAGAAGACTCACCATTGGAAAGAACATGATAGTAATCTTCTCGTTTTTCTTTGGGGTCTATTGGGTCAACCAAGGATAATTCTCGAGTCATATGATATCTATCATAACTTAGATGCATGGCCTCCCATGTACAAAAGTTTCCTTAGGCATTTTCCAAAGATTTTAATTTCTAAAACAGTTATTGACTGTACTTTTATGTAAAGTACCATTGTAAGGTGTTGTGGTCGAGACACCATGAGATTTACATATATTTGTATTAAAACTCATAGTTTATGTGTTGTCGTACTCTGCACGACAGTTCAACAGTTGTATAAATGAAGTTTGTATTTGATTTCTGTAATGTGATATCTAGCGACTTAGAATGGGTCGTGTGGACCTATTTTGGGGGCGTCAAAAATGGTATCAGAGCTTAGAGATATGGTCGCTGACGGAGATATGAGTCTAAAACTAGGAGGGCAGAGACGAGTAATATACTTCGCTAGTGTGTAACTTACTTAAGCTGAATTTTTTTTTACTTGATAAGTTGACAAATTGTGATATGTCAATTAACCTTTGTTTTGAAGATATATTCTAGAATGATATCTGAAATACAGGAGATGTGCAATGGGAAAATCATGATACATAGTAAATAACCAGGAAGGTACAATCCGAAAAGAATGCAAGGTATTCTCATCTCTTCGAACTACCAGGTACGTAAATTTTGAGGGCGAAATTTCATAAGGAGGGGAGATTAAAAGACCCCCAATTTTATAAAATGAAAGTATTCAATTTTTTGATAATTATTATTCTATTTAGTAAATGGTTAAATTGATAAAAGGTTAAAGTTAAGGGTGATATTTAAAATTTTTGCAAAGTAAGCAAGTTGATATAAAATATTCGTTGTGTTGGGGGAATATTCGTTTGGTCGGGATATATTCTTTTTGTCAGGGAATATCCATACGACGACACCATCATTGGTGGACCCCATAACGGAATAACTGTCGAAGTTAGAAAATGGCAGAATTATCTTTTTATAAAAATAACGGCAAAAGTTTTCCTGTTAAACTGTTGAAATACCCGGTGGTAAAAGAACAATAATACGCGTGGTTGCATAGTAACACACGGTATTGATTATTGATGCTTACGTGAGAAGTCAGTCAGTTATACTCAATTATTGCTACAATAATTGCTGCATAATATCTCTCATATTGTTAATTTAATTATTGTCATAGTATCATCTGCATAATATTTTATATTATTAAATCAATAATTGAGACGACAAAGTTATTCATATTATTATTTGTATTATTGACGATGTCTAAAAAGTTCTGTCGAGAAAAGGAGTTTGGTCACCTAATTGCGCGTCGATAGGGAAAATCCTTATTGGAAAGCCCCCTCTTTCCTGGAAATGATCTAGTTGTTAAATATTGTGAGTTATAATATTAATGATGAATAAGCCAAAAACATCCCATTCTGGCCCTTCCCAAAAATCCTTTTCAATCCCAGGAAGGTCAGGAAAGATATACCCGCCAAAATTCTCAACACCCCCGGAATCTAAGATCCCTAATCCACCACTACCATTTGGGCTTCCAATCTCAGCCGTTCGTTCATCCCCTTCTTCTTTTGTTGAAGTTGAGCTCTTCTTGTTCTTGGTGTCAAATTTCCTTGTTCTAGAGGAGAGCTTCTTGGCAAAAGAGACTATTGTTGGGATTTCGGCACAAAAATGCAACAAAATTTAAAAATTTTCAATGCCAATTCTGAAACCCTAAAACAGGATCCATGCGAAAAACACATTAATTCAGTGGTTAGAAATTTATACCGATTATAGAAGCTAAAATTGATATGATCGAATCTCCAACGCAATCCAAACGAATTGCGCCTCTACGATATCCACACGAACGTCTCACGAACCGTCACATGATCTGCTATAAAAGAGCCGCGGTACTAGGCACAAATGATTGGGATTTCTTTGAATTTTTTCTCTCTAGTCTCTCTCTAAGAGCGGCTAGGGTTTTTGCTTTTTGATTCATTCCTAAAGTGGCTGATATATCATATATATATATAGATGTCAAACGAAATTAATTAAAACCTAGTTCCAGTAAAATCCAAATTATATATATTATATATTAATTAAGTCTTACTTAATTAATATATATATATATATATACAAATTATCCTATTAATTTAAATTCATAATTTAAATATTATCAATCATATTGACATATTTAAATCTTATAATTTAAATTAATTCCCCTTTAATTACGATTTCTAAGAGTGTGACCCTATATGTTATTATTACGTTGGTAATAATTTTAAAATCATATTATAAAATTATAAACATTGAAATGCATTTAGTAATGCATCATCGCTACCCAAGTAATAATAAGATCGATGATTCGATTCTGACTTTTTGTGACCAATGTTTCAATGTAATTTAATCCTTTTAACCTTGACATCCTAGATTAAACTCGAGTCATGGAATGTGTCATACTCTTCATAATTTAATCTGAGTTTTCTTGATCAATGAGTAGACTATATGAAATAAATCACTATTTGAGCATGTCCATGCATTTAATTGTTCTACTCAATCAAGAGGCCTATAGATATCACCCCTAATATATAGGAGGATTAAATTCCATCTAGATCACTCATATTACTCACACGATTCATGATGTACCCAATAATCACCTTTATAGTCCACCCTATTAAAGGTGACCTTTGATGATATCAAAGTACATAAATTCTCTTGTAGTAATATAGTGATTTCGTGCCTGAGGAGGATCATTACATCATTGTTACTATGACAATTGTCAATGACACTTCGCATAATGCTCCACATAGAATTCTCATGGTGGGTCCGTCCAAGACATCGTTCTTCAACACGCATTCTATGCATTGACTTAATATCTCATATATTTATGATCAATGAGATTTGGTCATCAATCAATCCACATACTAGTCTCAATGTATCATTATTATTATTATTATTATTATTATTATTATTATTATTATTATTATTATTATTATATTGTGAGTTAATAAATTCTCAAAATTAATGTATTAACATGATATATATTGTTTAAAGTTTAAGATGAATATATTAGATCATGAGCGATCTACAAATATAATAAACGATTGTAAAGGTTACAAATTGTGAGAACCCAAATTTTTAGGAAATATTAAAATAAAAATTAAATAAAGAAAATTTGTATTAGATGATATGTTGTGTGATATTGTATTACATAAGGGAGTCAGTGTTATGCAATATGTGATTTTGTATATAATAAATGTATTAGTACTCCCTCGGTTCCTATATAACTGACGTTGGAGGCCAAAGTTCACTTTTTATGGAAAGTAATGGTGGGTCAAGATAAAGTCTAAATTGTCCTTTTTCTATTTTTGTTTTTTATAATTAATGAGTAGTTTTGATATCAGTAACTCCAACATACAACCTTTACTCTTCTCCATGATTTTTTTCTTCAAGTCACTTTAATCTCTCTATTTTTCATATCATCTTACCGCCCTTCTCTGAAAAAAAAATTGTGAGTTTAAATTCACTCTTTTTTAAAATTTTAAAATCTTGGCTCTAGTTTTGAATTGATTAATTTGTTATTTTTATATTTTTCACCATTTTTTCATTCTATAAAAGTATAATATTGTTCATGACATCTTATGAAAAAAAATTGCCTTAAGTTAGCAATAATACATTATGGTTACTATACGAGAATTCGATTTGAATTTTCTGACAAATATTGAAGAATTTTCGGTTAATGAAATCAACTTAAATATAGATTTGAATGTTCCGGCAAGTAACGGGGAGATTTCGGCGCACACTATCGGCTACATCGATTTAAATGATCCTCCATTGTTTGATCCAAATATAGGTTTGTTGTTGTTTAATTATTTTACAATCACATTTTTACTTGGATTTTTTTTAGTTTTTGAGATCACATTTTTGTGATATTTATTAAAATAACAATCTTATTTTGTATGTGGATATATAATATGGCATGAACCTTGCATGAAGTTGTTACATACATTGATATAAATTATTGTTAATACACATGCATTATGTTAACTTAAGAAGATGGTAGATATTCAATCCACTAACCAACAAAAAAGTACTCCTGTAGCTTTTCTTTACCCAATATTTTGTAATAGAATACTTTTGTAGCTTTTCTCCTGTAGCTTTTCTTTGCTCTACATTTACCAAAGCATGCACACCCATTGTCAAGTACTTGAGCTAGAAAAATTTAAACAGTTTTACTAGAAGAGGTAGCTAGCTTTTTTATGTACTTTTATGTGCCAATGTCAATACATCTTACCATCCAAGTCATGTGAACCATCAGTAAATTAAGCTAGATTTCACTTTCTTACAACAAAACTGTATTTGACCAATAAAATATCAAAATGTAAAAAACACTGGAGCTTTCTTTAGTACCATTAGTACATATCATCAACCATCATATCATTAAGAGGGTCTCATAAGGAATATAAGTGGAAACAATGTAACCAAGAGGACAACAGATTAAAGATGAGAAGATGACTTTCCACAGATTCAAATAAACATTTTTGAGTAATCAAAATGTTTGAACTCCACCCAAAAAATGAATAGCAAGATCATAATCACAGACATGATATGTTATGCACAAACAGAACTTGATTTAATCCCATATAATATGTTAGTTAGATTGTTAAACTTAAAGAAGCTAGTACAGATTCTGGTGTCATTTAGGCCTTTACCTCTTTCTCCAGCTACATGATAGAAATTATACATATATTGTTAATGCATTTTCATGCACATGCTTTGTTGCCTATTTTTTTAAATTAAAATTATTAGTCAATTATTTATTTTAATGACTTTATATATATATATATATATATTTATAGGCAAGGAAATTTTTGATACAAGTGATCAGAATGTAGATATCTCACAAGGAGACAATAAAAATAAGAATTTGACCAACAATGAACGTCAAGCAATTTATATTGCTTTACTACAAAGAAATGTTGATGGAAAATTGAAACGAGATACGACAAAGATTGTTGCTTCAATATTTGGAGTATCGATTCGAACTATTCAACGCATTTGGAAGCAGTTAAAGAATAATTCAAACAATGGAGTGATTGATGTATCTCATAGAAGGACAAAAAATTGTGGTCACAAAAGAGTTCAACTTGAATTTCAACAAATTCAAGAAATTCCTTTGTCTCGCCGTACATTTCTTGATTCTCTATCATGTGCTTTGAATGTTAATAAAACAATGTTGTTCAGAAATCTCAAGTTAGGTAACATTAGACGTCACTCAAATGCTATCAAACCATTTTTGAAGGAAGAAAACAAGAGAACCAGATTGCAGTTTTGTATATCAATGCTTGAGAGAAATACATTACCACATGATCCAACATTTGTTGACATGTATAACTTCGTTCATATTGATGAGAAATGGTTTTACATGACAAAAAAATCAGAGACTTATTATCTTCTACTTGATGAAGAAGATCATTTGCGTACCTGTAAAAGCAAAAATTTTATTGGAAAAGTCATGTTTCTAGCTGCTATAGCTCGTCCGAGGTTCTATGCAGAAGGAAATGAAATCTTTTCAGGAAAAATTGGTATATTTCTTTTCGTCACTAAGGAGGCAGCTAAGAGAAGTAGTGCGAATCGGATCGCTAGAACATTAGAAACAAAAGTGATCGACTCAGTTGGGAAAAACATATCAAGGTCATTTTTGATAGAAAAAGTGTTACCGTCTATTCGACATAAATGGCCAAGAAGAGACTCAAAAAATCCAATTTTTATTCAACAAGATAATGCAAGAACACATGTCGATCCCAATGATATTGAATTTCATCAAGTTGCAATAGAAGATGGTTTTGACATTCATTTAATGTGTCAACCTGCAAACTCTCCAGACTTAAATGTCTTGGACCATGGTTTTTTTAGTGCCATTCAGTCATTACAACGCAGAGAATCTCCAAAAACCATAGATGAGCTTATCAACGCCGTTGAGAACGCATGTGACACATTTTTGACTATAAAATCGAATCATATATTTTTGACATTACAACTATGTATAATAGAGGTTATGAAATCACAAGGTTCTAATAGATATAAAATTCCTCATATTATGAAAGCCATTTTGGAAAGAGAAGGTCGACTTCCTCGTCAAATGAAATGTGATCCAAAACTCATACAAGATGTGCTTGATCAACTAAGTACTCAAGTGTGATCCAAACCTCAACTTTTGTTTGAAATAGTTGTTCTTATTTTGGTTATGAATGCATCACCATTTATTTATCTAGTAAAATTTTGTAATTCCTTGTATTTATATTACTTGAGGATTAATCACCATGTGCTTCTTTTGCCTTCCAATTCTCTCCCTATCAGCATGGCCATGATAATACATAAGGAATGTATAACACTGTATATGTGGCAGAAAATGTATATAATTGGAATGAATAAGAAATTTGAATGAGAGAATAAAGAGAGAGATCAAATAAAATAACCTCTGTCATGCCAATACATAACCTCTGTCAATTTTGAGATCATATGCAACCATATCAAAAACCTCTGTTTTCGCATTATGTTTTCTCTGTTGATGATCAGAGAGAAATCTTTATAGCAGCATTATGTTTTCTCTGTTGATGATCAGAGAGAAATCTTTATAGCAAACTTGTTGAAGGTTGAGTCACCAGACAATAATAAGGTTATGGATTATATGTACACGTTGAGGGCTTTGAATACCATACTAGAAACTTCTTGCGATCTGTAAGACCCCGAATTTTATGAAATAAAAGTATTCAATTTTTCTATTTTGGTAAATAGTTAAATTGATAAAAGTTTAAAGTTAAGGATGATATTTGAAAATTTTACAAAGTAAACAAGTTGTTATAAAATATTCATTGTGTCGGGAAATATTCGTTTGGTCGAAGAATATTCTTTTTGTCCGAGAATATTTGTACGACGACACCATCATTGGTGGACCCCACAACGGAATAACTGTCGGAGTTAGAAAACGACTGAAATAATTTTTTATAAAAAAATAATGGCGAAAGTTTTTACCGTTAAACTTTTGAAATACCCGGTGGTAAAAGTACAGTAATACGCGTGGTTGCATAATAGCACACGATATTGATTATTGATGCTTACGTGAGAAGTCACTCAGTTATACTCAATTATTGCTACAATAATTGCTACATAGTATCTCACGTTATTTGATTCAATTATTGTCACAGTATCATCTGCATAATATTTTATATTACTAAATCAATAATTGAGATGACAAAGTTATTCATATTATTAATTACAATATTGACGATATCTAGAAAGTTCTGTCGAGGAGAGGTTTGGTCACCTAATTGCCCGTTAATAAGGAGAAATACTTATCGAAAAGTCTTCTCTTTCCTGGGAATGATTTGGTTGTTAAATATTATGAGTTATAATATTAATGATGTATAATTGTTAATAGATTAAAAATGTGTTTATTAAAGATAAGTGATTTGTGGTAAGTATTTATTCAATTTTTGATATAAATAGAGGGGTTTGTTATGAGGTATTTGTTATAAGTTTGACTTATTATTACATGAGGAGATGTGCTAATTTTTCAGACCGTTGGTTGAAGTTATAATAGTAAATCAATATGGATCGTTGGTTTAAAATTTTAATAGTAAATCAGTATGGACCGTTACTTTAAGTTTTAATAGTAAATCAATATTGACCGTCCGTTTAAAAGTAAATTAATCTGGGTCGTTCATGAATTAGTTACTATTCAATCTTTTTTCCTATAAATAGAAGCTCATTCCTTCATTATTTCTTACGAATTCACTTAAAATCTAGAGAGAGAAACTATAGAGAGAAAGAAGAGGAGTATTCTTCTATTACCCTAATGCAGTCTCCAAATTTTTATTAAGGTAAGGGATATTATTTGTTGTATTGGTAAGGGGTGTTATCTATTTTATATTCGTAAGGGATATTATTTGTTGTATTCGTAAGGGATATTATTTGTTGTATTGTAAGGGATGTTATTTTTCGTATGGTGAGGGGTATTATTTCTTTCGTATTCATGAAGAGAGTTATTTTTTTTCAATACTCGTAAGTGTTGTTATTCCATTCTTTATTATTTTGTTGGAATAACCTGTCTACGCGGACTACCACATGCATGGTGAAATTCTTCTGTTATTTCATTCTTTATTATTATGTTGGAATAACCTATCTACGTGGACTACCGCATGCATGGTGAATGACCCTTCATATTCATTTTTATTAATATGCGGGAGTAACTTGTCTACGCGGATTACCGCATGCATGGTGAATGACCCTTCATATTCATTCTTTATTAAATTATGGAAATGATCTGTCTACATGGATTACTGCATGACGGGTGAAAATCCATTTGCAGTTCGTATATTCTTTTATACTCGTATGAGATATCATTTCTTTTGTACTCGTCATGGAATATCATTTTCTTTTGTATTTTCCTTTTAGCGAAGTACTATTCACAAGTTCTTATTCACATATATTTATAATTATTCACGATACTGAGGTACTATTTACGAATACAGAGTACTATTCATGGGTTACTATTCACGAGTTACTATTTACGGGGTAGTATTCACGACAAAATTAGTTTCTTTTTCTGACCAAATTATCGTTGATTTATGAATCTTACTCTTGAAATTAAATCCATGTTTTGACTATATTGTTTTTGTTATCATATATAACATTTTTATAACCCTGGTGTTGAAATTTCTCTTTCACTTGAGTGTAAAGATGGGTAGATTATTGGTATGATCGTGACTATGGGTTCTTTTTGGCCAGTAGTGCAAATATGAATTGTTGACTGGTATGATCGTGACCATTGAATTTATAATTGCATATCTTTAGCTTAAGTGCAAAGGTGAATTGATTAACATAGTTATAATTATTGTTTATATAAATTCTGAAATGATTATATATTTCGTTGAGATATGAATATCTTTGGCCCGTAGTGTAAAGATGACTTGTTGTTGAATATCTTTGGCCCGTAGTGTAAAGATGACTTGTTGTTAAATATTTTGGCTTGTAGTGTAAAAATGAACTGTTAATGAATATCTTTGGCCCGTAGTGCAAAGATGAATTTATTAGTATGATTATGAACATGAATTGTGATTTGGTATAACCATGATCTTTGACGTTTCAGGTAATAAGAGTTTAGCTGGGTCGAGCGGGGGTAACATGGGAATAGAACGGTGGTCGATAGCTGTTGAGGTTTCCCTAAAACAGTATGGAAATAATTTTATTGAGAATTTTAGATAAGTGTGTCATATTTTATACGTCATTTAACCGTTGATGTCTAATGACCTACGACTTCGTGTTATCATAAGATAAGGTTGTACACATCCACTTGTTGATTATATCTACGAGCACTACCTATATAATCTTGGAGTTTGGTTGAAATATAATTCTCAATTGAAGACCATGTAGATATTTTTATGGCAAGAGAAGACTCACCATTGGAAAGAACATGATAGTAATCTTCTCATTTTTCTTTGGGGTTTATTGGTTCAACCAAGGATAATTCTCGAGTCATATGATATCTATTATAACTTAGATGCATGACTTCCCATGTACGAAGGTTTCCTTGAGCATTTTCTAAAGATTATTGACTGTACCTTTATGTAAGGTACCATTGTAAGGTATTACTGTGAGATGCTATCCAAGTAAGGGATGAGAGTTCTGAGTTGGTATATCTGAATATATGTGTGTTGTCAGTATTTGCACCATACAGTTGTATGAGAAAGTTTGTAGTTGGGGGACGGAGTGATGGTCCGAGATGGTGGCTATAGTAGTCCTCACTATTCTATGAAATAGTGTATCAATAAATGTAATTAGGGCTCCATTTGAGTTTGAATACTGTCTAGAAGATAATATTCGTGTAAAAACTCTCAGCTACGCTTTTGTCGTATTGTATAAAAGAAGTTTGTATTTGATTCTGTACCGTGTATCTGGCGACTCAAAATGGGTTGTGTGGACCTATTTTAGGGGGCATCACAAATGGTATCAGAGCTTAGGGATATGGTCACGATTTGGAGATCCGAGTCAGAACTAGGAGGGATGACAGAGTAATATACTTCGCTAGTGTGTGACTTACCTAAGCTGAAATTTCTTACTTGATAAATTTACAAATCGTGATATGTCAATTAACCCTTGTTTTGAAGCTGTATTCTAGAATGATATCTAAAATACATGAGATGAGCAATGGAGAAATCAGGATGACAGGGAATATGGAATCTGAAATGAAAGCAAGGTATTCTCAACTCTTCGAAATACCATGTATGTAAATTTCGGGGACGGAATTTCATAAGGAGGGGAGATTGTAAGACCCCGAATTTTATGAAAAAAAATATTCAATTTTTCTATTTTGGTAAATAGTTAAATTGATAAAATTTTAAAGTTAATGATGATATTTAAAAATTTTGCAAAGTAAGCAAGTTGTTATAAAATATTCGTTGTGTCAGGAAATATTCGTTTGGTCGGGGAATATTTGTACGACGACACCATCATTGGTGGACCCCACAACGGAATAACTGTCAGAGTTAGAAAATGACTGAAATAACTTTTTATAAAAAAATAATGGCGATAGTTTTTACCGTTAAACTGTTGGGGGCGTCACACGATCCATGCCAAGATTCACCCAATAATCTTGACCCATCATCTAGGATCGTTCTTTCAGAAAATCATCTTCCTCCAAATCTTGTGTTGGCTACCATTATTGTGAAAGACCATATTCGTGACAATAATAATGAGGCCAAGTAGAATAGAGGTTTTGTCACAAGTAGAGGCCAAGAAATTTGAATGAGAGAATGAAGAGAGAGATCAAATAAAATAACATCTGTCAATTTTAATATCATATGCAACCATATCAAAAAAAAATAAAAAATTAATTCATCCAACTTCAACTTCATTCATAATTTCTCCAAAATGATTCTACAAATTTCAAAATAAAAAAATTTACAGAATTTCAAAATGATTCTACAAATTTCAGAATAAAAAAAATTACATCAAAAATTGTTGAACATGAAAAGTAGAAGAAGTTAATAAAATTTTGGGAGAAAAATTCTTAACATCTCAAAAATAATCTCATTGTTGATCTTCTTCCATAGAAATTTCTCCTTCATCATCAGAAGACAGTGTTCAAATCTATTCCAAAGATCCGTAAGCAAATTCAAATCAATATCTCGTACAATCTTCTCACACTCACGGTTTGGTTCCTCATTTAAATCAAAAGAAGATTTATTTTTCTCAATAACGCCATAGAGTTGTACAGGATTTTCCATAATTTTTTTGTAGAAAACATAGATGAAGAGAGAGCATATAATAACGAATCCATGAGAGAATACAGAGATGAAGAGAATGTATGAAAAATTGAAGCTATATTGAGGGACGTTTAGAATTTTGAGAAAGAGAACCAATTGGGAACACACGTATTGTAAAAGAAATGTTTGAAATTAAATAGGAGTCTTGCACTTGGAAAGATGAGATATTTTAGGGGTAATCTAGGAAAATAAGAGAAAAAACCTCCTAGAATTATGGAAACGTCAATTATTTAGGAATCAGCTTTTTTCTCTAAAGCGTCAGTTATATAGGAACCGAGGGAGTATTATATATTTATTATATGTAAATAAATTGTGGAGGAGCAATTTACTAAAGGGAAATATGTAGTTAAATTTAATGATACAAAATTATTGTATGCATTAAATATGACAAATAAATGGGCATAGAGCAATTTATGGAAAGAGGGAATAAAATATATATTTATTAATCAATTAAATTGTTGGAAAACAATTTATAGAATGAAGGATGTAATTAAATTTAGTTGTGAAATCAGTTGGATTGATTTGTTGCATTAGTAATTCGTGTGATATGTATTGGATTCTTTATATTGATAAGCTATGGGAATTGATACTGTATAAAATTGAGTATGCAAAGATTAAAGTTAGTAAACTAACTTGTTAACTAGTTAGTGTAAATATGTATTCATGAATGGTATAACTGTGATCGGATCCTTGTGGACTGAATTAGAGCCATGGAGATTAGTGTGATTGTGCGGAGCAATAAGGTTGGAGAAAATGGGTTGATTATGTAGCACCAATCTATAGAAATCAGTCCACAATTTAGGACGCACGCTTGATGTTTGTAAAAATACCAGAATGAGCTAAATTGGTTAAAAACGCATAATTTGATGGATCTGAAACCTAAAGTAGCTTCGTATATCCTAGATAAAGATAACTTAAGCGCCTCGTGGCATTAAACCAAGCCGAAACGCGTTTAATAAGAAATGAGAAATATGAAAAGTTAGTGTGTCGGGTAACTTTTGGCTAACTTTTTTGGCTAGTAATACTTTCTGGAAAATTATAATTTTCTGGAATCTTGTAGTGTGCAATCCCAGATAGACATAGCCTCCGGAACAGACTCGTTCCGAGTTCGGACGACCGAGTTATGATGTACCAAAGTGGGTGCATCGAATCTGTTCAAAATCTGGGAATCAGATTTGGACCTGTCCCTTGCGCGAATTTTCTGGAATTATGAGTGCAGAATTTGGAAAAGGTTATCGAATAAGAGTTGTAGCCCCGGAAGTTAGGTTCGCTTGGCCGCAAGAATCGCTCAAAAATGTTTTAAAACGAATTAGTTATGACTGTTTTAGTGAGAGAGGGTAAAGCTGGAAAAAGTTAAAAACTGTTATGATCGGGCATTTTTAAGTTCTGTTTTGGGCAGCCTATGATGTCTAAAATGGGTGGCTTATATTTTCTAAATATATTCTCCTATGGTATCTACAATATATCCAAATTGGGACAGGATTGGATTAGCGAATTATGAATTAGAAAATCGCAAAACGGGCATCGAGTACCACGCCGGGCCAAACTTCTGGCTGTGCCCAACCGTGACGCTGTTTAGATGTCGTGGTGTTTTGCTTCGATGGCTTTGATAATTTTGCGTATGGAAATGGAATAGAAATGAAATAATACAAATGTGTGAAATGATTTAGTATTTATAATTTATAAATTATAAATACATTTGATGCGTAAGCAAAACTACAGTTTACGTATAAAAGTATGAGCATTCATGAGATATGAATGGTTATAAACCAAGCACGTAACGTAACAATATGCTAAAACCGTGTCGAAGCCTTTTAAAATGTAAATTCTTTCAATATACAAGAGAAACAATAAAAGTATTATGCAAACGCAAGTGTACATATGCGAAGCCTATTGGTGTAATGAAATATAAAGAGAGTTATATATTAGAATGGAATGTGTTAATATTGAATGTAAAATTTGAAAACAAAAGGGTTTTTGAAATGACGATTATGAGAACATAATCAAGAATTTATTAAAGGACGTGTATAAAACTAATATACATATGAAATGAGAATTCAATTTATTCGCGAGAGTGAACATTAAGTTATGGATACGTTATGTGAATTAATGATACGAGACGTTGTGTACGTAATTATAAAATGAGTTAGTATATGGACTAACGCAAGGATATAAAATGCGAAGTTAAGTTATTAATAAAGTAAAACATTCGCATACGTGGCGATAGCATGGTTTAACACATGAACTATCAAAAAGGCATGGAAACTACGGAAGTTAAGGAATTGATGAGATAAGCTATGTTTACGCTATAAAAGCTATTTATAAACCATACAGTCCCAAGTTTACAAATAGAGGCAAGAAATATTTCTATAAATGGACATAAATGGTTTATGCTTTGAAATGTAAAGTATTTATATACTAAAATCATGAGTGAACCTTTTTGGGTATAAAAAAGGTTATAATGAACGAAAGTTTCTAAAGAAACATGAAATAGTTTTAAGACGAGAACAAAGGATTATAGTTAATGTAAATAAATTAGGTTACATTGAGTGTGTAAATTTAGTTTGTGGAACTAATAAGTGCATGTATGTATCCTCAATTTATGTAGGATCATCACAAAGTGGATAAGTTATAACATTAAACAACACTCAAGGAAAGTCTTCCAGTTTATTTGTGATTCTATGAATTGGTTATTGTATGAGATCTTTAAGAATATGTTGAATTACATGTTACATGCAATAAACTGTAAAAGTCAATATATGACTAAGCTGATTAAGTTATGGAACTCAATATATGTGATATATGATATGAACATATATTGTTTAAGGTGACGATGCATGAATGGTATAAAGAATTATGAGATATATGTTGAGCATGAAACTACGTGTTATATGAAGCATGAAAACTGTTAGATTTGCTGGGCTGTCGAGCTCAGTCTTGCAAAAATATAATTTTTTGCATGTACGATATGCAACACGATTGCTTGCTATCTGGATGATGAAGAATAGAAGCGTACGTGCAGAAATGATGTTTCCTTTAAGCAGGAACTATATTACATCGTGATGACGATTTTTGATGTGTGAATAAGAATTGTGTAAATATTGAATTATTCGAGATATAAAGGATGTTGTATTGAGATTTGAATTCTTATACAATAACTCTGATAAACTGAATCATAGAGTAACTATGATTTTGAAGTATGTAATCGTAAATGTTGCGATTCAGGGAACGAAGGAAAGACAAAAAGAAAAGTTTTAAATTATCCAGATCTTCAACTATTATTTCATCTTAGTATGACATAAAACTGAATCAAGATAGTATTTAACACACAAGATCGTGAAGAGAAATATACCTGATTTTTGGGGTCGTCACATAGATTCTGGAACAGGAGGATATACTGTATTAATTGATATAAAAGCTAGGTTGTGTTCAATAATTTATAAATAAAGATGGTATATATTAAGATGAAGGTAGTACCGTGACGTACCAAGTCCGAGGTTCATCAAGAAACCCTGATTTGGGGGCGTGACAACTACACTTTAACCACAAGAATCATCCAAATCGGATTTGAAATCATTAGGTTGTCTATTTTTGAAAATGAGTATTCATTACTAAAAAATTTACTACAAAAATCCTAGACCATAAACTTCTTAAAATTCAAAATAAATCATGTGATAAACTTTAACGGTTCAACATTGGTGAAAATATTTTCAGCTTATATAAGTATAACATATACAAATTTATAACGATCCAACAATATAATCGATTAAGAGATATAACTCATGTAATAGACCTTAAAAAGATAGACAGATTTTTTGATTTTAAAATTTACATTCAATCGAATTATTTTCTTTTATATAAATTTATCTCCTCTTCCTAATTGTGATGGCTTCTGATTCCATTTCCGCCTTTTTGGCTTTCGGTTAAAAACAATATCTAACTTAGAACCCATATCAAAACATAAAATCATAATACAAAATAATATTTACTTTTCTTATGTTCTCTCTTCAATTTCACAATCTAATAAAGTCTTCAAAATCTCTTATAGTCCACATAGAAATTGTAGCTCTCGAAAAAACATACAAAATAGGCTTAAGAATCACTCAATTCTGAGTTCATATGATCGATGTATGATCTTACAAACTTAGCGCTAGTTGAATAGTGACGAGAATCAAGAAAAAATTGGATTTCATCAATTCCAGGTAGGAAGATGAAGTCAAATAACTTTTCTTTCTTCTTCAAATTGAATAGGACGAAAAAATGAAAAAGAAAAAAAACAAGGTTTGAATTCACTCAATTTCGATATCGTGAATTAATTATCATTTTTCTAAGGTGTTGCAGAACACAAGGATTTTACTCGAGCATTGAACTTATCAAGTTAGAATAAAATTAGGGTTTCATATTTTATTCCTTAAATATATAAAAACAATACATGAGTTCCCACAACCCTAATGGACTGCTTAATTTTAATTAATTCAATTAATAAATTATATATTAAAGAACATTTAACTTTTCAAAAGAAATGAGAAAAAAGAAGAAGATATTAGCTTAACTTTTATAATTCAATTGTGTTTTTATAAAGATTACATTTTAAAAAATGGGATTATTACACTTTTCTTCCCTTCCCACAACTACGTACACTTTTCTTGTCACTTAAATGTCTTTTGTTGCCCCAGACGTGTGTGTATATATATATATATTGGTTGCCAGATATATAGGCCCTTATTTTCTAGAATATTAGATTGTAATTTATTTATTTTAAAAGTCAAGTTAGGAAGATTAATTTATGATTTCTAAAACAAATTTATTGAGATGCTCTTTTTCTAAATAAATAAGAACAAGCTTTAGTTTAGATCGTACTTGGGGGCTGTTTGTTTTGAACTGATTGGTTTAGTCCAATTTTTTTGGTTGAATGAGTAGCTGAATGAATTATTAATTTTTTTACAATATTAATTATTATATTAAGTAATATTAAATAAATTTACAACAATTTTTTGAATTTTTGTAGAGGGGAAAAATAATAAAAATATGTTATTCAGACGTTTCAAACATGTCAATTATCAAATAACTTTTTTCATTCAGATTCAGATTCAGATTCAGCTCATTCAGATTCAGATCAAATTCATTCAGTTTTTATCAAACACCCGCTTACTCTTTAACCTTTTAGTTCTGAACAGTGGCTTGAAGACTTGCTGACTTGGGGTCATTTGAAAGGATCCAAAGTTGAAGATTGAAAAATATGCACCATGTCTCTTGACGGTCTTGCACGGCATGGAAAAATGAGCACCCGGCCATGTAGGAAACCAACCGAGTAGCACACGGCAATTTATTTGTTTCATTTAAAAATCACTCATCCCTTCATCAAATTCATTAATTCCCTTCAAAATCATGACCATGTAGGAAGAACAAGCATGGAAAAATGATAAAATTTATTTGTTTCATTTAGAATGATAAAATTGTGATGATAATTATCACTGAATAACTCACCAGATTTCATAAATTCCATTCATTAGAAAACACTAGAAAAAACAAAAGAGATGAAAAAATAATAATAATAATAATAATAATAATAATAATAATAATAATAATAATAATAATAATAATAATAATAATAATAATAATAATAATAATTAAAATAATAATTATGATAATAGTAATAATAATAATAATAACAACAATAATAATAATAATAATAATAATAATAATAATAACAATAATAATTATAATAATAGTAATAATTATAATAATAATACTAATACTAATAATAATAATAATAATAATAATAATAATAATCATAGTAATAATAATAATAATAATAGTAATAATTATAATATTATTATAATTATAATAGTAATATTAATTATAATAATAATTATTATTATGATAATAGTAATAATAATAACAACAATAATAATAATAATAATAATAACAACAATAATTATAATTATAATAATAATTATTAGTATTATTATTATAGTAATAATAATTATAATAATAATTATTATTATTATAACTATAATAGTTGTGACGCTTCCAAAATAGGTATACATCACCCATCTTGAAGTCGCCAAAATACATGGAACAAAAATTCAAATACAACTTAATTATACAACGATTCGTGTAAAATCGACTAAAATATCTCATGTGAGTTTTAATACAAATATTGTCATCTGGCATAATATACAAACTCAATAGGGGTCCTCATTAAATTTATTATCACTCTATTTCATGTAGAATAGTGAGGACTACTAATGCACCATCTAGGACCATCACTCTGCTTCCCGACTAGTCCTCGCCACGTTCTCATTCATTTTCAAGAGAACAATGAAAGCAAAAAGGTGAGCTCAACTAGCCTAGTAAGAAATATTATGACTAAGATAATGAGAATAATTTATCGTTAGCCTTCAACAATGTTAAACCGATACAATATAACAAACATCAAGTTTAACTGCAGCGGAACAAGCAATTCATTAGAAGAGTCAAGTAGAGAATAAAATCTACTATCTTCTATAATTTAAAAGGTTTTTCATGCTTTTATTTGAGACTCGACAATAAATAATCCACATCATCCCCGCACTACACAGCCGAGGATATTCTTTAGTATCACGACCACGAATTATCCATGCGAAGACAAAGCCAAAGATAATCGTATTTTCATCAAGCGGTCCCGATCATGCCATAAAACAATTCATCTCTCGCACCCTTGGCAGAAGAGAATCCATAGCCATAATCATACCAAAACTATCCATCAATGCACTACAGCCAATGAGGACTTTTTTCCACATCATTTGTAACATTACGGGCCATGATTATACCGAATAATCCCAGTCATAATCATACCAAGTCCATCTATGCACTACGAAGCCACGTAGATGACTTTCAACATAATATAAACATGAGGATGATGACAATGATATAAGAATTCAATAAAACAAGTTCAAGAATAAATTTTAAAGATTTATAAGTTAATTTATCCCGAACTCAATAACGCCCAAATTGTCAACATGATCTTCGCTTTGTAAAGTAAAATTCAAGAATGCTCGGAAGAATATTTCCATGAAAAGATCTTTAGATGAAAGCGCAAATATCGAGGATATTCCACTAATTTCATGGAGTATGAAGCCAAAGCTTTAACCAACCGAGTATAATAAAGAATGGAATAACAAAAGAAATCACCATGCATCTGTGATTTAGATGTATGAGTTATTCCAATGTAATAATAATAATACTAAAAAGTCAAAGTCGAAGCGTAATTATTGCACCAAGCGGGATGCTTCTAATAGAATAATAAAGAATGGAATAACAACGAAATCACCATGCATGCGGTGCTTGAATAGACAGGTTATTCAGCGTAATACTAAATAACGAAACCGGTCAGGCGTAATATGCGCAAGACATATGATATTCCAAGAATAATAAATAACGGAATCAGTCCCGTCCAGTAAAACGCATTGCATGTGAGGATATTCTAATGTAATAATAAAGAATGGAACCGGTCCCACAGAAACGCAGCGCAGACGAGGATATTCCAACAAAATAATAAAGAATGGAATAACAGAAGAATTTCACCAAGTATAGGGTAGCCCACGTATACAGGTTATTCCAACAGAATAATAAAGAATGGAATAACAGAAGTTCTCTTCATGAATAAGAAAGAAAGAATACTCCTTACGAGTACAACAAATAATATCCCCTACGAGTACAACAAATAATATCCCCTACCTTAAGAAGAAGAGTACTGGATATAAGAGTAGTGAAGTAGCAGAATACTTTTCTTCTTTCTCTCAATAGTTTATCTCTCAGAGTTCAAATTGAATTCGTAAGAAATAATGAAGGAATGAGCTTTATTTATAGAAAATGGTCTGCAGATAGTAACTAACTCATGAAGCGGTCCAGATTGATTTACTTTTAATCGACGGTCCATATTTAAAGCAAAATCTTTTAAATAAAATATAATATATTTTATTTATAATCTAATAAAATGAATAACTTTATAAAAAATTTTACTATCACGCAAGCACTACTTATGCATAATAAAATATAATATATTCTAATTATTGTATAATAAAAGCAGATAAATTTATAAAAGTATTACTTTTTTTATATAAAAAGATTTTACTTATTACTAATAATAAAACGAATAACTTTATAAAAGTATTACATTTATTTTTTATATAAAAGCTTTTTACATTTTATTATTAATAATACCAATAAAACAAAAGCGGTGACTTATCACATAAGCATCAATAATCAATACTTGGTGTGCTACTTATTCAAACACGCAGATATCGTTGTGCTTTACTACTAAAGTAGTTCAACAAGATTAATAGTAAAACTTCCGCCGTTATTTTCAATAAAAATTTTTTGTCATTTTCTCAATCAAACTAATAATTCCGTTGTGGGGTCCACCGATGATTGTCTCGTAAATACGGATATTCCCCGACAAAAAAGAATATTCCCCGACCAATTGAATATAATATAAAAACTTGCATACTTTGCAAAATTTATAAATACTACCCACAACTATAACACTATCTCAAATCCACACCATAATATTCTAAAAAATATTTAGAGAAAATTAAATCTTTATTCATAAAATCTGGGGTCTCACAATCTCCCCTCCTTATGAAATTTCGCCCTCGAAATTTACGTACGTAATTAGTATGCTGAACAGGTGAGGATACCTCGACTTCATTTCAAATTCTAACTCTTGAGGTATAACCTTTGAGTGTTGAATACGATCATTCTTATCCAAGATTTTAACACGTATCTCCCACGTTAAATCTTTTGCTATCTCGTCCGGTTCTGAATTAATAATGTGGTTTGGGTTGTCCACATATTTACGTAACATCGATACGTTAAAAACGTTATGAACACGCGACATACTTGGCGGTAAAACGAGTCTATAAGCCACAGTTCCAACTTGATCGAGGATTTCAAATGGGCCAATAAAATCAAGAGTTGAGATTTCCTCTCTTCGCAGATTCTTGCTTCTAGAATAACGCCCTCTTGAACCTTCTTCTTCACATTCATCAGCTTTGAGTATGTAGCTTGAGCAACTTTAACTTTATCAATTAAAGTCGATTCTACTCGTATATTCGTTATCTTCACGTGGGTTCGTATATTCACACTTGTAACCGCATACGATCTTCTACTCAACGCATTAGCTACCATGTTCGTACTTCCACGATGATATTGCATGGTACGATCATAATCTTCAACAGCTCGAGCCAACGTCTTTGGCGCATGTTACGTTCATTTTAAGTAAAAATATTTGAGGGTTTAAGAAATGGGTTTTGTACTGGGGTCAATACAAAATTCGATTTCACGCTCTAGGGGTAGGCTAAGAAGTCTTCAAGAATACGTCAGGAAATTTATTAACAATAGAAATATCATTCAAAACGGTGACCTTCATCCAAGACTTGGATAGTACGTCACATTGATACCTATCAACTTGTCATCGTCATTCACGACGTTGCCTACAGAAAGTCTGGCTTCGGTGCATTCCATACAAGGAAGCCAACAACGAAAGGATCGGGGCTCTTTACTTATGGCTTGATATGACAATGATTGACTTTAGTGGTTTAGTTACTTGAATTTGCATAATAGGTTGGTTAGGAATATGAAAGCTAACAACCTTACGAAAAGCATGATGAGTAGTTAACCAATCGATTCCTAAAATCGCATCAAAGGCAAGTATTTTCAAAGAGACAAGATCGACACGTAACGTGAAAGTGTTGATTTGAACAAGATTTATAAATAGTGGAGGTAACGAAGGTTTCTCCCAACAGAGTTTAAACAGATATATCAAAGTCTAACTTTTTCGGAGTTAACTTCAAACATTGAACACAACTAGGTGAAATAAAAGAGTAAGTAGAACCGGTATCTAACACGGTATAGACTTCACAAGAGTTTATGACTAACATACCCTTGATAATTTTATTCAGGTTCCTTGTCACGAAAAAAAAACTCTCTCTCTTAAACTACCGACTTTAGCTTGTCTGGAACATCTTTTGGCATCACTATCCCAGCTGGACTTGACTTCACCATACGACAAAATCGAGCTAGGTGACCTTTTCTTCCGTAATTAAAACATGTTTTGGATTGCTGTGTACAGTTTGGACGGATGTGTCCCTCATGTCTGCATTTGAAACATACGATCGATGGTCGTTCTTCTTCCTTTGAAACAGGTGCTGGTGCCGACGTCTTCATGTCATTGTTGAACCTTCTCTTCTTGAAATGTCCATTCTTAATGTTTTGACCATAATTACCACCGAAGTGGTAACCATTTCTGGCCTGTTGATTCCCTCCGTGCTTGTTGTCACCGCTTCGATGACTGCTCTCACCGGTATTATCATTTTTTCATTTGCTCTCTTTTGGTTCAGGTTGACTCGTTATCGCGCTCCACTAAGCGAGCCCTATTTACAACATCCGAATACAAACACAGTTTATGAGAAATAAGATATTGACGTATCTCCGGCTTCAAACCTCTTAAAAACATTCACGTCATTCTCTCTTCATTATCAACCAAGTGGGATGCAAATCGGGACAACTCGGCAAACTTGGCCGTCTTTGCGACACGGTCGTGTTGTTTTGCTCGACTTGATTAATTCCACCTCCTTCACGTGTGACGAATGCTTTCGGGGAAAGTACTTGTCATTGAACGACTCTTGGAACTTCTCCCAAGACATCTTGAGTGCGTCAGGCTGGGTACGTTTTACAGATTCCCACCAGTGATTTGCCTCTTCACGCAACATAGAGGTGGCAAAGGGAACCTTTTGCTCTTTGGAGCATCCCAAGACATCAAATATCTTGGTGATCTGCTTTAACCACGTCTCCACCTTAAGTGGTTCTGGCTTTCCCAAAAACTTTGGTGGTCCCAGCTCCTTTAATTGCTTAGCGGTGACCAACCGTGGGTTGCCATTGTTTCCTCCTGCATTATGAACAGGAGCCGCCTTCGCCTGATGTTGCATGAATTCTAAAAAGCTCCTAAACGTACCGTCATTCGTCAATTAAAAAGTTTAGTTGTTTACAGGAGGATTATCGCCATCCTGTTGCACATTGTCCTGATTATTGATCTGTGGAGAATCAACAGTCTCCTGTGCTCCATTGCTATTCTCAACATTCTCGGATGTCATTTTGAGATAACGCCACAAAACAAAGGTTAATTGACATGTAACATATTATCCCTATATTCTGACTGACCAATTAAATACCAAATAAACTTAGGTAGGTCATACTAGCGAAGAAATTTCTCGTCTCTCCCCTCCTAGTTTTTATCTCACATCTCAGCCAGGGATCATATCCCTAAACTTTGATACCAACTGTGACGCCCCCAAAATAGGTATACATCACCCATCTTGAGTCGCCAAATACATGGAACAAAATTCAAATACAACTTAATTATACAACAGTCGTGTAAAATACGACTAAACATATGTTGTGAGTTTTAATACAAATATTGTCATCTAGACAATATACAAACTCAATGGGGTCCTCATTACATTTATTATCACACTATTTCACAGAATAGTGAGGACTACTAATGCACCATCTAGGACCATCACTCTGTTTCCCCCGACTAGTCCCTACTACGTTCTCATTTCCTGAAGAGAACAATGAAAGCAAAAGGGTGAGCTCAACTAGCCTAGTAAGAAATATTATGACTAAGATAATGCAGAATAATTTATTGTTAGCCTTCAACACTATTAAACTGATACAATATAACAAACATAAAGTTTAACTGCAACGGAACAAGCAATCCATTAGAAGAGTCAAGTAGAGAATAAAATCTACTATCTTCTATGATTTAAAAGGTTTTTCATGCTTTTATCGCTGAGACTCAGCTTAACAATCCACATCATCCCTGCACTACAGGTCAAAGATATTCTTTAGTATCACGACCACGAATTATCCATGCACTACGAGCCAAAGATAATCGTATTTTCATCAACGATCCTGATCATGCCATAAAACAATTCATCTTTGCACCCTTGGCCGAAGAGAATCCATAGCCATAATCATACCAAAAGCGTCCATCAATGCACTACACGGACTAATGAGGACTTTTTCCACATCATTTGTAACATTACGGCCATGATTATACAAGAATAATCCACGGTCATAATCATACCAAGTCCATCTATGCACTACAGGCCACAGATGACTTTCAACATAATATAAACATGAGGATGATGACAATGATATAAGAATTCAATAAAACAAGTTCAAGAATAAATTTTAAAGATTTATAAGTTAATTTATCCTGAACTCAATAACGTCCAAATTGTCAACATGATACTGCTTTGTGCAGTAAAATTCAAGAATGCTCAGAAGAATATTTTCATGAAAAGATACTGGATGAAGCGCAAATATCAAGGATATTCCACTAATTTCATGGAGTATAGAAGCCAAAGCTTTAACTAACTGAGTATAATAAAGAATGGAATAACAAAAGAAATCACCATGCATGCGGTACTTACGTACATATATGAGTTATTCCAACAGAATAATAATAACGGAACCGAGGTCGAGCAAAATTTGCAACGCATGACATGATGTTACAATGAGAATAATAAAGAATGAAATAACAACAGAAATCAACATGCATGCGGTACTCAGCATAGGCAGTTATTCAAAGAATACTAAATAACGGAACCGAAGATGTAAGCGTAATATGCACCGGCAGGATATTCAAATGAATAATAAATAACGGAACCAGTCCCTGCGTAAAATGCATGAGACAGGATATTCCAATGAGAATAATAAAAAGAAATGGAACCCGGTCCCCAGTAAAACGCATGCATGGGATATTCAATGAATAATAAATAATGGAATAATCAAGAATTTCACCAAGTATAGGATAGCCAGCGTATCAAAAGTTATTCCATTTGAATAATAAAGAATGGAATAATGAAGTTCTCTTCATGAATAAGAAAGAAAGAATACCCCTTATGAAAGTACAACAAATAATATTCCCTACGAGTACAACAAATAATATCCCTACCTTAAGAAGAAATCTTTGGATATATGAAGTAGTAGTGAAATAGCGAGAATCTTTTCTTCTTCTTTCTCTATAGTTTATCTCTCAGAGTTTAAGTGAATTCGTTAAATAATGAAGGAATGAGCTTCTATTTATAGAAAAAATGGACCACGCATAGTAACTAACTCATGAAAGCGGTTCAGATTGATTTACTTTAATCGACTATTCATATTTAAAGCAAAATCTTTTAAATAAAATATAATATATTCTATTTATTATCTAATAAAATGAATAACTTTATAAAAGATTTTACTATGCAAACACTATGCAAGCACTATTCAAACACTATGCATAATAAAATATAATATATTCTAATTATTGTATAATAAAGTATAACTTTATAAAAGTATTACATTTTTATATAAAAAGATTTTACTATTAGCCTAATAAAACGAATAACTTTATAAAAGTATTCTGTTTTATATAAAAAGCTTTTCTGTTTTATTAATAATACCAATAAAACAAAACTGAGTGACTTATCACATAATCATCAACAATCAATATCGTGTGCTACTATGCAACCACGCGTATTACTGTACTTTTACTATCGAGTAGTTCAACAGTATTAATGGTAAAACTTCCGTCGTTATTTTCAATAAAATATTTTTGTCGTTTTCTCAATCCGACAATAATTCCGTTATGGGGTCCACCAATGATTGTACCGTCGTACGGATATTCCCTGATAAAAAGAATATTCCCCGACCAATCGAATATAATATGACAACTTGCATACTTTGTAAAATTTATAAATACTACCCACAACTATAACACTATCTCAAATCCACACCATAATATTCAAAAAAGTATTTCGAGAAAATTAAATCTTTATTCATAAAATCTGGGGTCTCACAATCTCCCCTCCTTATGAAATTTCGCCCTCGAAATTTACGTAAGTACTTGGTATGCTGAACAGGTGAGGATACCTCGACTTCATTTCAAATTCTAACTCTTGAGGTATAACCTTTGAGTGTTGAATACGATCCTTCTTATCCAAGATTTTAACACGTATCTCCTCATACGTTAAATCTTCTGCTATCTCATCCGGTTCTAAATTAATAATGTGGTTCGGGTCGTCCACATATTTACGAAACATCGATACGTTAAAAACGTTATGAACACGCGACATACTTGGCGGTAAAACGAGTCTATAAGCCACAGTTCCTACTCAATCGAGAATTTCAAATGGGCCAATAAAATCAAGAGTTGAGATTTCCTCTCTTCGTCGATTCTTTCTTCTAGAATAACGCCCTTTTGAACCTTCTTCTTCACATTCATCAGCTCTGAGTATGTAGCTTGAGCAGCTTTAACTTTATCAATTAAAGTTGATTCTACTCGTATATTCGTTATCTTCACGTGGGTTCGTATATTCACACTTGTAACCGCATACGATCTTCTACTCAACGCATTAGCTACCATGTTCGTACTTCCACGATGATATTGCATGGTACGATCATAATCTTCAACAGCTCGAGCCAACGTCTTTGGTGCATGTTACGTTCGTTTTAAGTAAATATATTTGAGGGTTTAAGAAATGGGTTTTGTACTGGGGTCAATACAAAATTCGATTTCACGCTCTAGGGGTAGGCTAAGAAGTCTTCAAGAATACGTCAGGAAATTTATTAACAATAGAAATATCATTCAAAACTGTGACCCTCATCCAAGACTTGGATAGTACGTCACATTGATACCTATCAACTTGTCATCGTCATTCACGACGTTGCCTACAGAAAGTCTGGCTTCGGTGCATTCCACACAAGGAAGTCAACAACGAAAGGACCGGGGCTCTTTACTTATGGCTTGATATGACAATGATTGACTTTAGTGGTTTAGTTGCTTGAATTTGCATAATAGGTTGGTTAGGAATATGAAAGCTAACAACCTTACGAAAAGCATGATGAGTAGTTAACCAATCGATTCCTAAAATCGCATCAAAGGCAAGTATTTTCAAAGAGACAAGATCGACACGTAACGTGAAAGTGTTGATTTGAACAAGATTTATAAATAGTGGAGGTAACGAAGGTTTCTCCCAACTGAGTTTAAACAGATATATCAAAGTCTAACTTCTCCGGAGTTAACTTCAAACATTGAACACAACTAGGTGAAATAAAAGAGTAAGTAGAATCGGTATCTAACACGGTATAGACTTCACAAGAGTTTATGACTAACATACCCGTGATAATTTTATTCAGGTTCCTTGTCACAAAAAAGAGCTCTCTCTTAAACTACCGGCTTTAGCTTGTCTGGGACATCCTTTGGCATCACTATCCCAGCTGGACTTGACTTCACCATACGACAAAATCGAGCTAGGTGACCTTCTCTTCCACAATTAAAACATGTTTTGGATTGCTGCGTATAGTTTGGACGGATGTGTCCCTCCTGTCCGCATTTGAAACATACGACCGATGGACGTTCTTCTTCCTTTGAAACGGGTGTTGGTGCCGACGTCTTCACGTCATTGTTGAACCTTCTCTTTTTGAAATGTCCATTCTTATTTTTTTGACCATGATTACCACCGAAGTGGTTACCATTTTTGGCCTATTGATTCCTTCCACGCTTGTTGTCACCGCTTCGATGACTGCTCACACTGGTATTATCATTTTGCCGACTGCTCTCTTTTGGTTGCGTTGACTCGTTATCGCGCTCCACTAACTGAGCCCTATTTACAACATCTGAATACAAACACAGTTTATAAGAAATAAGATATTGACGTATCTCCGGCTTTAAACCTCTTAAAAACATCCGCTTCATTCTCTCTTCATTATCAACCAAGTGGGACGAAAATCGGGACAACTCGGCAAACTTAGCTTCGTACTGCGACACGGTCATGTTGTTTTGCTCCAACTTGATAAATTCCACCTCCTTCATGTGACGAATGCTTTCGGGAAAGTACTTGTCATTGAATAGCTCTTGGAACTTCTCCCAAGACATCTTGAGTCGTCAGTGGGTACATTTTCTGATTCCCACCGGTGATCGCCTCTTCACGCAACATAAAGGTGGCAAAGGAACCTTTTGCTCCTCTGAGCATCCCAAGACATTAAATATCTTGGTGATCTGCTTTAACCACATCTTCGCCTTAAGTGGTTCTGGCTTTCCCAAAAACTCCGGTGGTCCCAGCTCCTTGAATTGTTTAGCGGTGACCAACCGTGGGTTGCCATTGTTTCCTCCTGCATTATGAACAGGAGCCGCCTTCGCTTGATGTTGCATGAATTCTAAAAAGCTCCTAAACGTACTGTCGTTCATTAATTGATCAGTGTTGTTGTTTACAGGAGGATTATCGTCATCCTGTTGCACATTGTCCTGATTATTGATCTATGGAGAATAAACAGTCTCATGTGCTCCATTGCTATTCTCAACATTCTCGGATGTCATTTTCAGATACTGCCACAAAACAAAGGTTAACTACCATGTACTATATGCAACCTAAAAAAAACACAATGGTAACACATAAAAAAAATGAACTACTATGCAGATAACTAACTATATGCAATACGACACTAAGATGCCCCCAAACTTAAACTAGACATTGTCCTCAATGGATGAAATATAAAAAAGTAAAACAGAGGACTTCCCTGAAAATATAGCAATCTTCCTCCTTGTCCACTAAGTTTGGATAATAGGCTAAGCACATGGAAATGAATCGGGCACCACACTTGAGTTGGACTTAACTAACCTGTGAACACAAAAGAAGTAAGCTTATTAAATCCTAAAAAAATGAAAAAAAAAATCTATCAACTAATATGAAACCTAATGAAAATTAAAAATTAAAATTAAACTTGGGTTGCCTCCCAATAAGCGCTTGTTTTATAGTCTCAGCCTGACTTCTTCAATTCTCTATCCAATTCCCCTTGAAAATCGAGAGAACCTCCATCCATCAAGAATAATGTCTCTTTTGGGAGGTTCCCAATTGTAATGGCCATTGCGCTTAAGTCACCTAGCATGATCTTTTTATATAGGATCCCCATTAAGTATGGCAAACCACTAGGTGTTTCCTCCATTATGTCGATGATCAGATTGGGACATTGAAGCTTAATAAACATAATGGAATCTTCCTCTATCTTCTCCTTTTCATCCCACCATGACTCATAACCGTATTTAGCTCTTACGCCACCAAGAGTTTTTTGAGTGACACGATCGCCGATTGGGCATGGTTTTGCAAAACTGCCCGGATTCTTGAACTTTGGTGGAGAAGGTACATGGGACACTATCAAAATTGGCTCATCTTTGTTGGTACTCAAAGTTAGATCTTTGTCGATCTCCTTTTGTTGCTCTCTAAGTCTTTCCTCTCTTTCAACATCTATATCATTTGGCACATTCGATTGCAGATTTGGTTCGGGCTCATCATCAGTCTCATCATCCATGTCATAGAGCCAAGTGTATTGAGGATGGTTGTTCAACGCATGTTCTATCTGTCCCAATTGATTTTCCAGATTCTTTATCGATGCACCTTGGCTTTGCAAATTCATCTCTACTTGATTCATTTTTTTGTCTTGTTCCTCGTTCCTTTTGTAAGAAGCTCTAATGAATTTTTCCAAGGCTTCTTCCCAACTTGATTTCCTCTCTGGTTATTATTGAGTCTAATTTTGAAATCCGGATGTGTTTTGCTGTCTAGGTGCTTGAGTTTGATTGTTACTCCATGAAAAATCTGGGCGATACCCCCAATCCTGATGATAGTTGTTGGGATAAACATAATTATTGGGGTAATCACCACTATACTGTACCGGCTCGAAACTGATGGCGCATTGATGACTCATATGATTTCCAGCACAATAATCACAAGTAACCGCCACACTTTGACGACGTTGAGCTTTAAAAGCTTTAAACATCCTCGAAATTGTCTCAATCTGTGCTGACAATGCAGAAAGTTTCTCGAGTCTGTCAATCTCCGCTCCCCTTGGTTGAGTCATGTTCGTGTATGGCCATTGATATGCAAAGTCATCCATGGTACCTGAAAAGAGAGAAATATAGAAAGAGAATTAAAAATAAAAATAAAAATGTTTAAATTAAGACTAATTTGATTGAAATTAATATTGGTAAAAAAATTATCAAATTAATTCCCCGGCAACGGCGCCAAAAACTTGTTGATCGATTTCGCAATCAATGAATATGTGCAAGTATACACGGTCAACAAGTAATAAAGTGAAAGTAGAGTATCGTTCCCACGAGGAATTATTTAATAAAAATCACCAAGTACTAATTCTTAACCAAACTAATTTTATTTAAATAATCTCAAATCGTGATTTTTCTAATTAAGAAAACTAAATTAACTAATTAAAACTAAGATTTTAACGAATGAATTCAGATAAATAAAAATTAAGACTCCAATATCCCCAATTATGAACTATAAACCAATTATCCCAATTATTATGCCTACTGAATTGTTAACAGGAATTCTCAAATGCCAAAAGTCCTTTTCCAAGTGATCAATTGCCTTCTATTTAACCCAGATTAATCTTGCTATATTCCTATGCAAAACCATTGAATTAAACTCTTTCCAATCCCAATTCCTTATGTGTTACATGCGGCGAAGAGATATTTCCATTCAATTCACAAACCTAATTATTCACTGTGCAAATAACTAAGTCACACGTTATCAAGTCCAGTTCTAACCTTAGAATTCCTCTTTCAATTCCTTCTAGAGTAACAAGGTAATTATTGGCCAGATAATTAATCAATAAGCACAAAGCAAGATGAACAATTCACTTCAACATAAATAATTGGAACAAATCAAATAATCAATTCATAATCATAAAAGGTTCCATTGGAATCTTAGTAAAAGAGTTAGTTCATAATTAATAAATTGAAACCAAGAATCCACAACAGAATAGACATTAAACGATAAAAGTATGATAAGAGAAGAGAATAGAATATGTTGTCAGCAAATCTGATGTTCCCCTCTTGCTCCTGCTTTTGATCTTCAATGTTCTCCAAGTTGCTTCAATCTCCTAAACTAATAAGAACTAGGGTTATGTTCTAATCTAATGGAGTGTATCTCTAATCTAATATATGTATTCTCCCTTTATTTTATGCCTTACATCATGTATTTATAGGTTACAAGTCCAATTTTTAGCTTAGGAACAAACCCAATCCAATTTGGAGTCAAAAAGGTGTCAAAATTCACCCCAAAAAGCGTCCAGGCCGCACCAACCTCTTCCCCCAGCGCCCCAACGCTGGGCACGACGCTCAAACACTGCTCCCCAGCGCCCGGCGCTAAGCATAAACAAAAATGGGCGCCCCAAATACGCCACACGCGTTCGACATTTTCTGCTCCGACGTCCTTTAGAAAAATGGCCATAACTTCTTCGTTCGAACTCCGATTTTGATGATTCAAGATGATTCGGAAAGAGGAGAAGTAGATCTACAACTTTCATTCTTTAAGATTTTCCAAATAAGGTCCGGAGCAATACAAAAATTGGCTCTAAAGTGACTACTGTGTAAATGGCAAGCCGAAAACGCGCATCTAGCCACCCCAAATGTCGATCCAAGTAACTTTTGTTCCAATTCCTACAAAACAACATAAAACATGCATGAATAGATATAAACACTTAAAAACATCCAAAAGATTAAGTTCAAATGCACGCAATTATGAGTATAAAACTCACTCATCAATTATACCGAATAATCCCTGGTCATAATCATACCAAGTCCATCTATGCACTACAGGCCACAGATGACTTTCAACATAATATAAACATGAGGATGATGGCAATGATATAAGAATTCAATAAAACAAGTTCAAGAATAAATTTTAAAGATTTATAAGTTAATTTATCCCGAACTCAATAACGCCCAAATTATCAACATGATCTTTGCTTTGTGCAAGAAAATTCAAGAATGCTCGGAAGAATATTTTCATGAAAAGATCTTTGGATGAAGCGCAAATATCAAGGATATTCCACTAATTTCATGGAGTATAGAAGCCAAAGCTTTAACCAACTGAGTATAATAAAGAATGGAATAACAAAAGAAATCACCGTGCATGCGGTACTTGCCAGATGTAGGCAGTTATTCCAACGTAATAATAATAACGGAACTGTGTCAGCGAAATTCGACTGGCATGATGTTCCAACAGAATAATAAAGAATGGAATAACAATGAAATCACCATGCATGCAGATTCAGATTATGAAAAAAGTTATTTCAATGAATACTAAATAATGAGAACCGGTCAAAGCGTAATATACGCAAGCGGGATATTTTAACAAAATAATAAATAAGAACTCAGATGCATGCAAAAAACGCATGCATACATGATATTCAATGTAATTATAAAGAATGGAACCAGTCCTAAAAGAAACGCATGCACGGGATATTCAAGCGAATAATAAAGAATGAAATAATGGAAGAATTTCACCAAGTATAGGGTAGCAGCGTATACAAGTTATTCCAATGAATAATAAAGAATGGAATAATGAAGTTCTCTTCATGAATAAGAAAGAAAAAATACCCTTACGAGTACAACAAATAATATCCCCTACTTAGTACAACAAATAATATCCCTACCTTAAGAAGAAGAGTCTTTGGATATATGAGTAGTGAAGTAGCGAGAATACTTTTCTTCTTTCTCTCTATAGTTTATCTCTCTAGAGTTTCAGTGGATTCGTAAGAAATAATGAAGGAATGAGCTTCTATTTATAGAAAAATAGACTGCATAGTAACTAACTCATGAACGGTTCAGATTGATTTACTTTTGTGACAACCCCAAAATAAGTCCATTCCATCCAACCCATTCTGAGTCACCAAATACATGGTACAGAAAATAACTACAACTTTATTACAACAATTGTCGTGCAAAATACAACAATACATATGCTGTGAGTTTGGATACAAATATATACCAACTATAACTCTGGACACCAACTTTGGATAGCACATCACAATGACACCTTACATAAAGGTATAGTCAAAAACTGTTTTAGAAATTAGAATCTTTGGGAAGTGCTCAAGGAAACCTTCGTACATGGGAGGCCATGCTTACAGGTTATGATAGATATCATATGGCCACGTAATTATCCTTGGTTGACCTAATAGACCCCAAAGAAAAAGCGAGAAGATTACTATCATATTCTTCCCAATGGTGAGTCTTCTCTTGACATATCATTATCTCCACTATCTCTAATTGGGTATTATACTCCAAACAAACACCAAGATTATATAGGTAGTGCTTGTAAATATACTCAAAGAAGTGGATGAGTACAACCTCGTCTTATCATGACACGAGGTTGTATGTTATTAGACATCTTGTATGATAGTGGCAAAAACACCTTCCAAGTTAAATTCACCTCACCCTCAACATCTATAGACCACCGCTCTATTCAATTGTTATTCCCTCGTCTTGTCAAACTACACTTTTATTACCTGAAAAGAATTGTGAAGCAAAAGGGTGAGCACAACTAGCTCAGTAAAGAATATCATGACTAAAGATAAATAAATTATCAATAGCCTTCAACAGTAATAAATCAGAGATTTAGAACATATGGTAGATGATAAAACTTTTCAACCATAGTTGCAGTGAACGACGAGCGAATCCATTAGAAGAGTCAAATAGACCATAAAATCTATTATATTCTCCATGTTAAAAGTCCCTCAACAATGTTTTATCCCTGTAACATTAATCAATAATTCCTGTCCACAATCACGTGTATAACTCATAATCGTAATTGTAGTTCTAAATTCCTTTCCTCATCCAGGACAAAGTTAATTTTCATCACCTGAAACATCAAAGATCATGGTTATACCAAATCACAGTTCCTGTTCATAATCATACTGATAAATTCATCTTTTCACTACGGGCCAAAGATATTCATCAACAGTTCATCTTTGCACTACTGGCCAAAGATATTCAACAACATGTCATCTTTGCACTACAGGCCAAAGATATTCATCAGTTGGTCATGTTCATCTAAACACATGTTCATCTTCGCACTACTGGCCAAAGATATTCATCAGAAATCATTCATCTTTGCACTACAGGCCAAATATATCCAGTTATATCATCATTTAGAACTGAGGATGATGAAAAAATATTTTAAGAAAACGAATCCAGTGAAACAAAATAATAAATATTAAGGATTCGTACTTCAGCTATTCCATATCCAAAAATACATCATAAATAATCATAGTGGAATAAAATTCAAGAGTGATCAAAACATGGATACAATCAAAGCTAGTATCCATAATAGATATTTTGGACGAAAAACGAAAATTTAATTTTTCTATGAATAGTGTCATATTCGTGAATAGTCTTGATATCGTGAATAAAGTGTCGTATACACGTGAATAAGAATCTCAAACACCAAAAGATAGAAATTTCACAAAAAACATCATCATGCTTCGTGAATAGTACTCGTGAATAAGTAATCGTGAATAGTAACTCATGAATAGTAATCATGAATAATAACTCCGACATGAAAAAGTTTCAAATTTGATAAAATTCAAACCAATATTTTAAGATAATGATATTACTGTAATCACAATAATGACAACCTGTGTAGCTCCCTGGAAAGAGGGGTTTTCAATAAGAATTTCTCTTCTTGGCGCAAGTAATTAGGTGACCAAACATTTCCTCAGATGTAACTTTCTAGACATTACCAATAATGTTTTTAATAATATTATTCAGATAATATGAATTATTCGCTTCGATAATGGAAAATAATCGTGTAGTGACAATTATTAAAATAACAATAATATAAAATATCAACGCAACAATTATTGAATCAATAAAATATCGAAGCGATAATTATCGTAATAATTATTGAAGTAGTGTCTTCTTACGTAGAATCAATAATTCAACAATCTTGTGTAAAACCGGTGCTTACTCGCATATGACAACGCGTGTATTATTTTACTTTACCCACCGAAGTATTCCAACATGATGTTAACAGAATAACTACGCAGATTATTTGTAAACAACTCATACTATGTATTTTCTTCATCCAATCGCTTTTTGTTATGGGGCCCATAAAAGATCAAGGTAAATGCATTTAATATTCCCCATGCCAAAGAATATTCCACGACCAAACGAATATTCCCCGACAGAAAGAATATTTTATAACAACTTGCATATTTTGAAAAAAAAATCATATATCACCCTTAGCTTTAACTTTTATCAATTTAACCATTTACTGAATTGTAATTATAAGAAAAATTGAATACTTTTATTTTATAAAATGCGGGGTCTTACAACTTTAATCCGACGGTCCATATTTAAAGCAAAATCTTTTTAAATAAAATAAAATATATTCTATTTATAATCTAATAAAACGAATAACTTTATAAAAGATTTTACTATGTAAACACTATGCAAAGACTACGCAAAAACACTATGATAATAAAATATAATATATTCTAATTATTTGCTAATAATAAAATGTATAACTTTATAAAAGTATTCTGCTTTTATATAAAAAAGATTTTACTTATTAAAGCTAATAAAACGAATAACTTTATAAAAGTATTACATTTTTATATAAAAGCTTTTTTCATTTTATTAATAATACCAATAAAATAAAACTGGTGACTTATCACATAATCATCAATAATCAATACTGGTGCTACTTTACGCAACCACTCAGACATCTTGTTTTTTTACTCTAGAAAGTAGTTCAACAAAGATTAATGGTAAAACTTCCACCGTTATTTTCAATAAAATATTTTTGTCAGATTCTCAATCAAATAATAATTTCGTTGTATGGGTCCAATTAATGATTGTCTTAGTCGTCGGATATTCCCCGACAAAAGAATATTCCCACCAATCAAATATAATATAATATAACAACTTGCATCTTACTTTGCAAAATTTATAAATATTACCCACAACTATAACATTATCTCAAATCCACACCATAATATTCAAAAAAAAATTTGAGAAAATTAAATCTTTATTCATAAAATTTGGGGTCTCACAATAATAGTAATAATAATAATAATAATAATAGTAATAATTATAATAATTATTATGATAATAATAATAATAGTAATAGTAATAATTTATTACTTTTTGTATATCATTTGGAAATAATTTAATTTTTAAAACAATAATATTTATTATTGAGATTTAATGTTTAATTTGATCAATCAAATAAAACATTAATTATATTAATTTCGTAGACATTTATTATCTACATCCGATAACTCCGAAAATGAAATATCAAAAGAGCGTCTTGAAGTGGAAAAGATTAGGAATTTAAGTTAAAGAGTGGTGTTGAAGGTGGACAAATTTAAAAGCAAAAGATGTAAATGTATGATGGATTCTGAGCTCTTTATTTAAAAGCAAAAGATGTAAAGCTGATCTATCAATACAATTTATTTTATTTTCTGTCTCTATAACTTTAAATATATTATTATATATTGTTATTTTTAATATTAAATTTTTATATCTTTTTATTTGCTTTTTAAATTTATTTTATCATCATAAATATAACACGTATTCGTGGGCCAGTTATATTTAATAAAGGCTGTCAACCGATAACAACTTCCATAACTTGGAGTTGTCTGTTTATTGGGTGGCCTCATGATTTGTGAAAATACAAAATAAAAAGATGGGATGGGATGGGATGGGATGGAAGACATTGGTTTGGAAGTGAAAACCAGTTGGGCTGATAATAATAATAATTGTTATTGTGGTGGTGCGGTGAATTATGATAATTGTTATGTGTGATTGTAAGTTATTTTATGTTGCAAAAAGTCATTAGGTAATGTAGTATTTTTCGAATTTTAAAACTCTATCTAAAACTCTATTTACTAGTATGGGACAAAATTTTAATCTAATACATTCAAATATTAAATAGAGTTTTAGAGATATCAATTCTTTTTATTATACATTTACCATTCATTCATTTTCATTTACGTACATTTACCTTATAAACTATAATTTCTCTCCAAAGACAGAAACATCGATCATGGCATGGGGTACTCAGGCTGGACAACAAGGAAAAATCAAACATGAGTAGCACGCACGGCAATTAATTTGTCTGAATTTTTAAATAAATACCCCATATCCTAACACTAAAAAATCACTCATCCCTTCATCAAAACCATTTCCCTTCATAATTAATACTTACTTGTAAGCAATGAATCACCACCCTTTTTTACAAGTCTTTTTCGTAGTCGCCATTCTACTCATTTCTTCTTCAAAACAAATACAACTAGAAGATGAAGCAGCTGCTCTTTTGACATGGAAAGCCAGCCTCAATCACAACCGAAGCCAATCGTTGTCGTCATGGGTTGGAAGCAGCAGCCCTTGCAATGATTGGACTGGGATTGATTGCGACGAAGCTGGAACTCATGTATCCCATATAAACCTCACAAGTTACGGTTTAAAAGGTACGCTTAACCATCTTAATTTCTCATCCTTCCAACAACTCATAAGCCTTGACCTTTCCGACAACTCATTCTATGGGTCTATCCCTTACGAGATAGGGTTGCTCACAAACCTTAGAATCTGCGACATGTATGGGAACCAACTCAGTGGTTCCATTCCGCGAGAAATTGGAATGCTCAGCTCTCTTGAGAGACTGACTTTGTATGCCAACAATCTCACGGGATCAATACCGTTTACCATAGGGAGCTTGGGCAACCTAACCATTCTCTATCTCTATGAAAATTTACTCGTAGGCTCTATCCCAAAAGAGATAGGGAAGCTAAGGTCTCTCAATGAACTTGACTTGTCGGGAAATCACCTCACAGAGACCATTCCTCACGAGATAGGGTTGCTCACAAACCTTAGATTCTGCTACATGTTTTTGAACCAACTCAGTGGTTCCATTCTGCAAGAAATTGGAATGCTCAGCTCTCTTGAGGAATTGGTTTTGTATACCAACAATCTCACGGGATCAATACCGTCTACCATAGGGAGCTTGGGCAACCTAACCATTCTATCTCTCTATCAAAATCTACTCGCAGGCTCTATCCCGAAAGAGATAGGGAAGCTAAGGTCTCTCACTAACATTAACTTGTTGACAAATCACCTCACTGGAACCATTCCTCACGAGATAGGGTTGCTCACAAACCTTAGAGTCTGCTACATGTCATCAAACCAACTTAGTGGTTCCATTCCGCAAGAAATTGGAAAGCTCATCTCTCTTGAGGAATTGGGTTTGAATAACAACAATCTCACGGGATCAATACCTTCAAGTTTGGGGAAGTTGAAATCCCTTGTTCGTCTATCATTATTCACAAATCACCTCATTGGTTCCATTCCTCCAGAAATGAATAATCTTACATATCTAAAAGCATTTCACATAGCTTAAAACATGCTCACAGGTCATCTACCACAAGATATATGTCGCGGTGGATTACTTCAATATTATAGTGCAAGTTACAACTTTTTCACAGGTCCGATCCCTAAAAGCTTGAAGAACTGTACAAGCTTATACAGACTTAGGCTTGATGGAAACCAATTTATAAGAAATATATCAGAAGATTTTGGCATATACCCAAAGTTGGACTATATTGATTTGAGTAATAACAGGTTTTTATGGTGATTTGTCACTCAAGTGGGGTCTCTGTAAGAATCTCAAAACCTTAAAGATAGCTAAAAATAATCTCACTGGAAGGATACCACCCGAGTTTGGCAAAGTAACTCAGTTGGTTTTACTTGATCTCTCATCAAATCATATAGCAGGTGAAATTCCCAAAAGTTTTGGAAATATAAGGTCATTAGTTTACCTTAAGCTACAAGTCAATAATCTTTCTGGCTATATTCCTCCTAAGATTGGCTTGTTGCCCAGCTTTTGGAATCTTAACTTTGCAAAGAATAATTTGAGCGGTCCGATTCCAAAACAATTAGGCGAGTGCATGAATCTTCAGAGCTTGAATTTGAGCATGAATAGTTTTCAGAAGGGTATTCCGTATGAACTAGGTAACTTGAAAAATATAGAAAATATGGACCTTAGTCAGAACTTGTTGACGGATGTGCTACCAGGGAAAATTGGAGAGCTGGGGAAACTAGTGAATTTGAATCTTTCACATAATGAGATCTCTGGTTCTCTTGAATCAACTTTCCATGGAATGTTGAGTTTGACATCTATTGATATTTCTTATAATCAGTTTCAGGGGCCTCTTCCCAACATCAAAGCTTTTCAAGAAGCTCATTTATCTTCACTGGAACATAATAAAGGCTTGTGTGGAAATGTTCCTGGTTTGACGCCTTGTCCCAATGGAGCCAATGTTAGAAAGAGAAAAAATGTACGTGTAGTGATCTCTGTCACACTTCCTCTTTTGAGCGCTCTGTTTCTTTTGTTGATATTTGGTGGCATGTATTTTTTATTTTCATATGGTGTCAAGAGCAAAACAGATGATCAAAGAGATGTTCAAAATGTAAATTTGTTCACAATATGGAGTTATGATGGGAAGATGGTGTATGAAAACATCATTGAGGCCACGAAAATTTCAACTCCATGTACATCATTGGCGAGGGAGGTTACGGTGTGTGGTGTACAAAGTTGAGCTGCCAAGTGGTCAAGTTGTTGTTCTGTGTGAAAAGTTTTTTCATCACAAGATGGGGACCTAAGGAATCTAAAAAGTTTTCTGAGTGAGATTAGTGTATTAACAAAATCCGACATCGTAATATCGTGAAGCTCTACGATTTTTGTTCGCATAGACTACACTCATTCTTGGTTTATGAGTTCCATGAAGGGGGAAGCCTAGGTAAAATATTGAGCAACAATGAAGAAGCAATGCAACTTGATTGGAAAAATAGGCTCAAAGTTGTTAGAGGTGTTGCTAATGGTTTATCATACATGCACACCAAAGTGCTCGCCTCAGATAGTTCAACCGAGACATATCGAAAGCAAGAATATATTGTTAGATGTTGATTATGAGGCTCACATATCTCGATTTTGGTAATCGCTGAAACTTTTAAAGTCAGACTCATCTAACTGGAGTTCATTTGCTGGGACTTTAGGTTATGCGGCTCCAGGTACATTTCTTTGTAGTTTTATGCCGTATTTGTATACTAGAATAATAATGCATTATTTATTGTTAGAAAATTTAAGAAATAAGGAACTGAAATTTTTTACTCATGTTTTTGATAATAGATATGATACAACTTATTTTATAAAGATACCACAAGGAATGCATATTAATCCTTTTAAATAATAGAAATAATGACAAACCCACAACTTCCTTTCTCATAGATTTTTTTTGCATGTTATGTATTGCAGAATTAGCATACACAATGGAAGTAAACGAGAAAAGCGACGTCTACTGCTTTGGAGTGTTGTTCTTAGAAGTGATTATGGGGAGGCATCCGAAAGTGATGACATCTCATATCTTTCATCATCTCGCTTACGGTGTACTATCAAGCGGACTTCTTTGGATCGACGCTTCTCACCCCCTACCAATGATGAAGTGGCAGAGGAAATGATTTTTGTTCATGAGACTCAGATTTGCTTGTTTACATCAAAGTCCAGAATGTAGGCCTAACATGAAACAAGTTTCTATGCAGCTAACAAAGAAAAAGCCTCCGCTTCAAGATTCACTGCACATGGTTATAGTTGGCCAACTATTTGATCCCCAAGCTCGAATATCCTGATGACTTCTACGCCCTGACTTGATAGTATGTTCTATATATCCAAATTTCAAATTTTCCACTCACACATACATACATTTTATATATAGGGGAAGATAATATCTTAATTAGTCATCAAATATAATTGTTTTTAACGTTTAGTTCCCTATTTACTTTTTATTAGTATTTTGTTGTCCAACATTATTATTTCTGCAATCTCAATCCAACAACACAAAAAATTAGAGCAATTAAAATGAATTAGACTTGAAAAATAATTGTACTTTGAGGATTAAACATGAAAACAACTATAATTTGGGGACTAAACGTTAAAACTAGCTATAGTTTAGTGACCAACGACAGGTGGATGACAAAATACGCAAAAAAATAAGTAAATAAAAAGTGAAAAATAAAATAATAGTTAGGAGACTTAACATGAAAAACAACTACAGTTTGGGAATTAAAGAAAGGATTATCCCCCCAAAAAAATGGAGATTTAAATAATTCCATTATGCTACCTCATCATAATACTTGTTGATATTAATTTCTTTTAGAGGTATAGACTTTTTCTTTAACTTTGTTTTCTGTTTCCCCTCTTTTCCTTTTCCTTCTTTTCTCAAGTAGAAAACATAGCTCTAAGAGATATCATCATATCACGCATGCTACATTTTCAAATAAAATTGCTACTGCAGCTCCAAAATGGTTGTTTACCGGAGAGATAATAGAAATTGTGTTTTAACTGACACACATAAAGCATGCTAAATTTCCACACCAAATCAATGCATCTTCATCTATTTAGAAAGTAAGTTCTTCACAGAAACAGAACATATACTCTAGCTACCTTGATGAACATATAGAATGGCTTTTCCGCATCACTCTTTCCTTCCCACAACTAAATATAATTTTCTTGTAATTCCCTCTTACCTTGCACCACCCACCTTTTCACAGAACCCTAGATCAGGTCCCACCATCACCCAATGCGGGACAAGCCTACTATCTTTAGCCTCGTGCGCACCATTTGTTCAGGGTAGAGTGCCCTCTCCCGCACAAACGTGTTGCGATAACCTAAAACAAATATACACACAACAAGCTGGTTGTCTCTGCCTCTTGCTGAATGACTACTTTGATTTCTTTCCCTATCAATCACACACTTGCTCTACAGCTCTCACTTCTATGCCATCTTCAAGTTGACATCTCGATTTGTTCAGGTTCACACTTCCTCAACAATATATATATATATATATATATATATATATATATATATATATAGTCCCGATCTGGTCAGGGAGGCCTGATTTAAAGTTAAATCCCGAACTTTCATTTTCAGCCACATGATGATATCCAACGGCCCATGAAAGTAAGAGAAAAAAAAGACGCGGATCTACAAAAAAAGAGGGTCGGGTCAAAAAAGAACTGGGCATCTTTTTCCTAAATCACGATTTCCTCTCTCTTCTACACAAAGCTCACAGCGAAATTGAACACAAAGCTCCGGACGAAATCATCGCCGGACGTTGGAAACATCGCAGGACGAAATTGGCCTCCTTTCTCTTCGTCTTTCTTTCACAAACTCCGGACGAAATCATCGCGTCTCCGTCACAAAGAGATTCTGGTCGTTGGACACAAGTTGAATATCTCTGTCTCTGTCTCTGTCTCCCAAGATTCCGGCCGAAGTTGAACAGGAACGGGTAAGGGTTTAGGGTTTTTGTACTTTCTTCCTTGAATCCGACAAAAAGGTGCTTTGGTTCCTGGCATTCTACTCTCATATCGTATGCTGCCTGGTCCGGAGGCCAATTTTTTAGCCGCTGCTGCATCTAGTTATGCATATAGCGCATCATACTACCTATATATATGTACAGATCCTTAAAAGCATTACATTAGTATCTTGTTATACAAAGGCAACAACGTGCTCTATAATCTTTTGTTCTCACTATTTTTTGTCATTATGCCTGGAACATATTCATTTATTAGGAAATTAAAAATGTACCCAAAAGTTTATAATGGAGTTGCAGTATAACATCTCCACATTACATTTCAAATTTAAGTTTTCCATCATCACACAACATAATACATGAAACTATTAGGCAAATTACAGACATCGTAGATCCACACATCAAAGACTTCTGGCGTTTGTGTTCCTTGGGCTCAATTTTGATTTGTTTTGGTCCAAGATTGATCTGAATGCACTAGTATGCAATGCACTAGTATACTCAAGATTGATCTGAGTGTATGTGAGAATTGTAATACATTTTGCCTACTGTAATGCTTTTAAGGATCTGTACATATTTTAGTACATACCTTTTAAAGGTTTGCAGATTTCAACTAAGCTCACTTTATCCTTAATATAGTTGCAGGAGATGTATCAAATGTTATTTTGGACCCAATTCTTATCTTTGCTTGTCATATGGGAGTTAGTGGAGTCAGATGTAACAAAAGATTATTTTTATTTCAATTATTTCCTCCAAATGGCTTGATGATCAAAGTAATGATTTCTTAATAATAATTACAATCACTTAACGAGACAATGAAAACAGACATTACAGTTAGTGTAGCGGAGTACACAAATTTTACAATCACTTGACAGATGAAACCAGCAAGGCAGCAACCATGAAGGCCTTTATGAAGATAAATATCAGACTGAAGGCAGCAAGACTGAATGCAGTTCATGGAGATAAATTTCCAATCCCTTGTTGAGAGAAAGAGTATTACAGATGAAGGCAGTATAGGAGGTGGACAACTACAACAGTACACAAGTGTCAATTTTATCAGAGTATCCAGCTATAGTTTGTGTAATGATGACATGTTTGTATAATACTGCCTGTATGTGATGGGAGAAACTTTGAATATCTGAATTTGTGTAATACTGTCTCTAATGACATCATGTTTGTGTAATGACTTCGCAAAGTGGATATCTAAATTTTGCTTTCATGTCTCCTATTTACTCAGTGTCATTCTAATATTAAGGTGTAGTTAGTGGTAAATTGTGGTAAAACATTTTCTTTTTATTTTTTATAGGTAGTTATAAGAGTATTGGTATTGATTCTCAAATCAATTAATATATAGTGGTGTTTTGTCTTCTTTTTCCGTTTTGGGTTTTAAGTTTGTATTTGATATATATGTGGTATTGTCATCTTTGTATTACAAGGTTGGCAAGATACATGGCATTCCAGTTTGTTTGAGTCTGGTGGAAATGAAATGCCAAGAAAGATGGACAAAAGTGTTGAAAACTGATTCAAACTTTTTTCTTTTGTTTTTCAGGTTCTCTATCACTTGTTACGTCTCTATCACTTGCCATTGTTAGGGGTCATGGTAACAAAACACAGCAACAAACTGAATGAACAATCCTTAAGGAACATAACAATATTCAACACATTTTACAGTACGAACAATATAATATTTACAGATCCTTAAGGAACATGACAATATTCAACACTATTACAATATTTAGTCCATCTACATTAACATGATTAAAATCAATAACCAAGAACAAACAAGTGCAATAATAAATTTGTTTCTTCGCATTTTGCCTATTACACGCATTTTCTCCATCTCTTGCTCCATAATTCGGACATGATAAAAACCTTTTTCCTGGGTTTGAATCGGTCCATCCTGTTTTAATTTGAGGTCGCCTCTCACAATCACATTGTGCGTTCATAGCTGCTCAAACAAAATGTATTCAAACACGAATAGAGTTATTGATATATGGAATGCTATACATTAGAACCACTTTGTTGCGACAAGTTACAGAAAAGGAAATCACAGTAATCTAGGCAGTACAAACTGTAATCCCCAAGAGCCAATTGGCCAAATAATGTTAAAGTAACGAAGAAATATGAAAAAGAGTGTCACAGTCATCATAGTAATTTAGTAGAAACTCAATTGGTAAAGAATAACAAACAAGCAATCCTTCAGTCACTTGAATCTTCAATATCCCACTAATTTTTACAATATATTTACAGTATATAGTTACTTTTCAATTTATGTGAACCACTAGAAAATTTTAAGGTAGCAGCAGATTTTTTCTTACTCGAATTGGCCTTTCTTATTTGTTTTCTGTCCACACTACCGAATTAGTAGGTTGTGCTTCAAATTTGAATAATCAGAAATGCACCTTCACATGTAATTTAAAATCTAGATTTCACAGCTTCTAAAATCACGAAACAACTCTGTTAAGTAGACTAAAGAACGAGAGACCCAAATATCAAATAAAAATTATGAGATGCAGCAAAAAAATAAAAAATATAGTTTGTGGCACTTTTATATACATGTCTCCACCCTGTGAACAGAGATTCTATCTTCCCCAGCACAAAGTTGTTATTATTGCTCTAGGCACCTCAACAGAATGGTATAGCTTAAACAAAGATTTTGAATACCAGTGGACATAGCAGAGCAAATTCAATCAAATAAAACAAATAGATCCAAATAAAACCATCCTTTAACCCCAATAGATCCAAGAAAACCATCCCAAGATATAGCAGAGCAAATTCAATCAAATAAGACCAATAGATCCAAATAAAACAGATAGATCCAAATAAAACAAAAAATTACCTTTCCAACGTGAGTGACTGGCAGGAGACAGAGACCACTCACTGTGAGTGACTGGCCGGAGACAGAGACCACGAGCCTTTCCAACGTCCGGCGACTTGTGTAGAAGAGAGAGGAACTCACGATTTAGGATAAAGATAGACCAGTTCTTCTCGCGACTTGTGTCCAACGGCCGAAATCTCTTTGTGACGGAGACGTGATGATATGGTCCGGAGTTTGTGAAAGAAAGACGCGATTTAGGAAAAAGAGAGAGGAGTTTCGCTGTGAGCTTTGTGTAGAAGAGAGAGGAAATCGTGATTTAGGAAAAAGATGCCCAGTTCTTTTTTGACCCGACCCTCTTTTTTTGTAGATCCGCGTCTTTTTTTTCTCTTACTTTCATGGGCCGTTGGATATCATCATGTGGCTGAAAATGAAAGTTCGGATTTTAACTAAAATCAGGCCTCCCTGACCAGATCGGGACTATATATATATATATATATATATATAATGTACAGTGTCATAGTTTCACATTTTCCTCTGAAATCTATTTTGTACATTTTTTAGATGCTAAACAAATATGCTAAATGCAATAATATATTATTGATATTGTGTTTTGTGAAGGGGCTCCTTTGCCTCCTACCTCACCTGCTTCTCAGATTTCCTTTGGTACCAAAACCAATTCTACTGTTGCCGGTAATCTGACTTGCTCAGACCTCATAAGATGCGTCATTTAACCGTCTTTTGTTACCCTTGGACGTGCTTATAATGTGTGTGTATACATATATAGGGATGTCCAAACAGGACCTTATTTTCTGGAATATTAGATTGTAATTTAATATTTTTTAAAAGTCTAGTTATGAAGATTAATTTCTGTTTTCTAAATCAAATTTCTTGACATGCTCTTTTGCTTGTGATTTCAGCTTCCCCAATGGTTATGGTGACGCCCAGATCAAGCATTATGGGACTTGGCTTTCACAAAAATGTATCTATGAATTTTAAGACACAAATTCACTTGTGGGTGGTGGTAGCTTTGTCGTGCTGATAAACATTATATGTTGAGTTCTGAGTTCTGAGTTCTAAGTTTCAAACTAATTAAAGTTTTCTAAGATATCATAATTAGTTACTAAATTCTTAAGGTTAAAACATTTTTTTCCAGTATTTAACTATAACTCAAATCACAAAGTAGCTATATGAACAATATGAAACACATTTCCACAGTCATAAGACTATCAATTCTGCAGTTTACTCGTACATCATTTCTATACCGATCTAACAATACAGTAAACCAAGAAGAAATTACAGCATATAACATTACCTTATAAATTGAGGACAATTCTTTGTGGCTGGATGAGCAGGATGCTGTCCATTGAATATGTAGAAAGAAGTTTCTGTTATTTTGATCATGTTTCATATGTATTGTATTGATAACAAGCACTGGAAAGACTTTTAAGGAGTACAGATTAAATGTTGTGAACTTGATGATTATGTTGATTTGGAATCTTAAAAGGTTTTTTTTTTTTTTTACCCTCTCTATGTGTTTAGCTTGACAAAGTGGTTGTTCTGTTTAGAGAATACTAGCCAGCCCCTGCTGAATGTGTTTCTTTTTATATGAATTAAGTAGTTAATTTTTATTATAGTTCTGATGATTTCTTTTATTTAAATGGCCTCAATCATGAGATTAAAGGCCCATTAATTGGATTGATGAGCTTGACTGATGATTAGATATCATGGTCTGAGACTTTACACCACTAAAGCAAACGAGTAATGGAGTAATGGAGTAATGGTAAACAAACAACTACTTGAAATCACATATTGTTGGTATATTTGAAATTTCTTTGCAGCCGAGACAAGTGTGGGTTGGCATTGACTACGGCATGGTGGGTTTGTCCAGGTGGTTGGTTATTAAAGAAATTAGGATCTTCAGAAAAGTTTCTTTGCCTAAACTTTGTAACATTCCAAGGTATAACATCCATGGATTCACTTGGAACAGTTATTCCAAACTAGGTGCCTCTTCAGTTGGGTTAGACTCGAAGACATCCGAATTAGATTCCTCAGGTTCTTCTAATAGCTCTTGTGATTGAATTGATTCCATGTAAGCAGCCAAAAGCCCGCAAATACTGAATGAAGAAGCCAAAAGCATCCCATTCTGGCCCTTCCCAAAAATCATTTTCAGTCCCGGGAAGGTCAGGCAAGATATACCCGTCAAAATTCTCAACACCCCTAGAATCAAACGATCCCTAATCCACCACTACCATTGGGGCTTTCAATATCAACCGTTCGTTCATCCCCTTCTTCTTTTGTTGAAGTTGAGCTCCTCTTGTTCTTGCTGTCAAATTTCCCTGTTCTAGAGGAGAGCTTCTTGGCAAAAGAGACTGTGAGAAGTTCTTGAGGGAAACGGCGGGGACCCACATGGGTTTGATGGGAAGAAGATCGGACGGCGGAGAAAATGGGCTGTGTATGGTGATTTGGTGGGAGTGTTGCAGAGGACTCGAGTGGTGGTGAGAGCCATTGGAGTGGCTGCTGAGAGTGTTGGGTGCTTCTTCAAAAGTGTACTATAAGGCTGGGAGAGGTGGATAAGAAGATAACTGTTTTGTATTTGATGATCTGTTCAACTTTCAAGTAGTATTTGAGTGTCAAAGCCCAAACCCCTTTTTTAACAGAAGTAATCCTCAAATTCACTATGTGCATCTTATTTTATTTTTTTTAAGAAATTGATATTTTTATACAAAAAAAATAATACTCTCTCCGTTTCATATTATTCAATTATTGTTACTTTTAAAAATCAATTTAAGAGATTTTTATTATAAGCTTTAATTTTATTCTCATTATTTATTTTTCCCGCTCTTTAGAAAATTAATTCACTTTTGCTCAGTTACATCAATTATTTTCTTCATATATATCTGTTATTCATCTTTAAGCTCTCCAATTTAATATTTCTTAGGTTTTCTAATGCAGAAAATAAGTGATAAAGTTGATTTAGTTGTTTGGTCTTTGACATATATGTATATGTAAATGCGAATTACATGAATAATTATAATTGTTAAGTAACTTCATATAAAAGAATAAATAAACTCACCAAAGTGAAAATTGAATATGAAACCTAAATGTCAGAGTACCTTAATCTTAATTTATTTATCCCAGTAGTTTAGTAATGAATATTCTAACTAAAGCATTTTACAGGGATAAAATATAAATATATATGAGCTACTGCTATGCCCGGTAAAACTAAAACTGAAAGGCCCAAATAGCTACTACTATGCCCGGTAACTTCAAATAGAATTGTAGCAACAACATCCCATGTCAAAGCATCATTATGAGCTATTGAGCTTTCATCAGATTACATACTCATCATCTTCATCTTGTTCTGCATCTCTTAAAAGCTAACAATTCACTCAAGACAAGGGTGAAACAAGAATGATTCCAGCAAATGATTGAGATGTCCCGTCTTGTGGAAAGAGGCATTGATATACACTATTAGCCAGTTATATGACCTGAAAAAAACTCCGAATAGGTTTCCAATCGCTAAATCAATGAACTTAATCACAACTGATTTATCCTGCTTACCCATCTTAACACTAACAACTATACTTTTGTTCAGTAATAGAACATGAGATGCTCTCAAAGATAAGTATACGTGTATGAAGCCCATGATGTTAGTCCACAGGATATTATGGAGATATGCACCAACCTTTCTCAACCATAAAGACAATCAAACAAATGCCTTCCCAAAACTAGACTCCACCCGCGACCTAAATCAAGACAGTTTGAAGAGACGTTGAAATTTGTGGGCACCCATCCTTGAGTAAGGGTATAATTGAGTCGAACTAAAGCAAACAGAGAGCTGCTCAAATTCAAGTCGAAACGTTAAATTTATACTCGAATTCGAATTGAATTTGAAAAATTATACTCAAATTCGACTCTCCTCGAATATTTATTACTCGTATTCAATCTGACTCGGATCGAATTATATTCAATCTACTAGCGAGTTCCAAATTTAAGCTCAAATTCGAGTCTCAACATAATAACTAGCTTTATAATAAATATAATTATAAATTGAATTTGTTGTTTTACTTAGACACGAAGAAATATATTTACTATTACACTTTACAAATATAAAATCACAATTAAAATTAAAAACAAAACAAAATAATAATAATAATTAATAATCCTAATTTAATTAATTATCCAACTTGTTGAAAGGCACATCGGACCCATAGAATTGAGTACTCCCAAAATGTTTATGACTAGTCTAGTCTGTAGGGTTGTATATTGAAATTGTTGCTTGTTAGTTTTTGATTTATGATGTTTTGAATGATGACTAATTTAAGTATATTAGACGTATGCATGATTCATGGTTTGTTATAATATTATTAAATATGTTTGGATTATGGTTTATAAATGTTTTATAATATTATAATTAATATGCATGGATTATGGTTTATAATATTATATCTAATATGCATGGGTTATGGTTATTACATGAATTGGAGTTTATTAAGGAAGATTTGATTTGGAGTTTATTAAGGAATATTTGAATTAGAGTTTATTAAGGAATGTTGGTATTTATAATTTTTAATGTTATCAAAAATTATTAGATGAGTTTATGTTATTAATTGTTTTTCCAGCTGGCCCAAACTTGGTTCATCTATTCTAAGAGTATTTCGTGGGTGCTAAAGTTATTTAAGGATATACTATTGTTTGGTGGGACCCACAATAGTTAGTGGTACTTTGTATTTTATTTTAATAAGGAGTCTTATAAAAGCTGGTTCTTATCTTATCTCATTGTTTCTCTGGTTTACAACAGTTGACTGGGTATAGAAGATTATCTCCTTTATTTCAACTACAAATAGTTAGTGCAGAGTTCTTGTTATACAAATATGCTGAAATCGTGGATTTACTTTAACGGAACTAAGATTTCTTAGCTAACATCTTTTATAGCCGTTGCTTGTTTTGTTATATATACTCCTTCTCTTTGGCTGAACAGGAACATCTCTGAAACCTGCAATCAAGTTGATATACTACATCAGAGCACTTCAATTGATTTATTCTAACCATTTATTGTAATCTATTATATTCTTTTGTGCTGGAAATTTATTTTACCCTTTCTTTGTAAACTGAACTCAAGCATAGTTTTGGCTTGAGGTTTCTTATTTAGTTAGTCTGTTCAAAAGGAAGCTTCAAGGGTCTCAGAGGTGAGAGGAGGTGCAGAGGTGTACAAGTTGCAGAGGTGCAAAATGGGGGCATAGGTGTCCAACATCAAATTTGAGGCTTCTTTGTAACAGGGAATAATTTTTGTATTGAGGTTTAAATAGTAATAAAACGAGTATTCAATTCTAGTTGGGATTGGACGTGGATTACGCCACTAGGTAGAAGATAGGGGTTGAACCACGTAAAAAATTTTGGTGTGATTTTTACTTCTGTTTATCTCTTTAACTGCCATTCACGTTCTGCACATTTTTATTCATCACGTTAATCCAAACACTAAAAGCGATGCGGTCATCTCGTCTCGATAATAATAAAAGAAGAACAGAGATTTAAAAGGCATAAACAGAATGTCTGATTTTAAACCCTGTAACAGATAATTTCAAAAAGTTTTAACTGTTTATCATTTTTAGCATAAATACCTATTCACCTTCTCTATGTGTGCGTATTTAGTGAATTACATTGATGTCCAATAACTGCTTGCTTCGCATAATCTTATCCTCATTCCTCGTGCAGATTGGTAAGCTGACTTTGTCAAAAGTGATAAAGTCAATTTATTTTGTTTTTATTACATTAACACATTAGGAATCACACACCTAATTCCATGCCGTTCAAAATCAATTTTTGTCTCATTAGGAATAAAAATACAAATAGGTAAAATTATAAAGTACTTATGTCTAATTTTCATGTACAATTATCATGTACGCATACACTTTTTCAAATCATATACGAAGTACATCCGTTACTAATTCTTTTCTTTCAAAATTTGACATACTTATTTTTTAGTCTGCCCTAAGAAAATATATATTTTTATTTTAGAAATATTTAGAGATAGTATAGTATCTCACTTATTTGTCATTATTTTGCTAGTATATGTATATTTGACCAAATAATTTAAAATGGACATATTACCAAGTCCTAAGCGTGTCCCTTATTTGCCTTCCTTCTCTTAAGATCAAAACTGTGTGGAGGCTGGAGCTAGCCTTTCATTCAAATTTTCTCATGGATTCTTCTTCTTCTTCTTCCAGCAAGTCGATAGGTTTTAAGGAAATTCTACCAAAACATGCGACGGTGATGGCCTTGATTGTCGTCTCATCTTTCCTCACATGCTCTCTTTTCTACTTGTTAAACATCTTCTCCATCAAACCCTTTTTCTTTGAGCTTCTCACCAAACCATCTTTTACAACATCATATGGCTATGAATATGCAAATCCCCTGTTGGGGTATATGCAATATATGGGAATCCTCCTACGACTCGAATCACTCTCTTTTCTTTCCTACTCCATAATCTCATTTCTCATATCGTCTTATTACAAAAAGGACTTATCTTTTAAGGAAGTGCTTATTAGGCCACTCGTCGCCTTGTTGCGCTTAAAACTTTGTTTGTATAGTTGTGTTGAGTATTTGGGCTGTGGCTTTGCTTGTTTCTTTATCTGTGTTTTCCAATCTCCCAGACACTTTGCTTGTGTTTGGAGATTCTAGCAAAATTCCCCCTCTCTGTCTCGGTGGTTTGGGTGGTGTCACTGGTGAAATTAGTGTATGAAGAAATTAGTTATGGAATCAAGGGCGGAGCCAAGAATTTTGCATCTTCTGGGCTACTAAGTACCAACTATATACACAAGACCACCAAGATCAATCATAAATTCCACCCGGGCTCCTCAGTACTACGTATCTCCTCATTGCTTTTAATGGATCTTAAGAAAACAGAAAAACAATATTGAGCTGGGCTATTGAAGATACATAAGTACTAAATATTTTCCAAAAACTCCACCCGGGCTAAAGCCCATCCTAGTCTATACATGCCTCCGCCCCTGTATGGAATGGATCTGCGCACAAGGAAAAGCTGGTGCAGTTATGGCCAGGAGGCTTGTTGGGTTTCTTTACAACTTACTAAGATTTCTGTTAACTGCAATTCTCTTCTACATTTACTTTCCACGCCCCGACAAGACAAAGGTTTTGGATTAGATATGCCTTGGAAACAATCAATCGATATTTGTATGTTATTGTTATTGAATCAATAAAAGTAATAATAATATCTACCACTGTTTTTTTCTTGTCTTTATATATATATTTTTATGTCTCCAAATTTGTTTTGTTAAGTATCAGATTATATATTGACATGCATGTTACATCTACTTTCCAAATTTGTTTTGTAAGCAATTAAGGTTGTTTTGGAAAGCAAACATATGTTGTTTTTCTTAGTTGTTGATTGTAAGTTGTAAGAACTTTTTGTAATGAAAATGAAGAAAGTTGTACTAAATTTGGTAACATTGATAAGATACTTGTTTTGAAATCAAAAAAAAAAATCATTTAACCTCGTAAAGGACAATTATGCAATAAAGTATACGGTATAATGATGAGTTTTTGTATGTTCGTACTGAATACTCCATCTGTTCCTAAAAGATTGTCGTTTAAGGTTAATGCACACAGATTAAGGAATACAATTAATACCTAACGAAAATACTATACTAACCTTATTAATTGTCTCAACCAATTATTCTCTCTCCAAATGTTTCTTATTCAATTCAATCATTTACTTCTTATTCAACCAATTACTACTTGGATTATAGCATTGAATTGAATATGAATTATTGGGAAGAAAATAAAACTTTAAATAGGAGAAAGTTTTAAATAAGGATAAAGTAGGAAAAAATAGCGAATGTGTATTGATAAACTCAAAACGACAATCTTTTTGGAACAAAAATTACTTCCTAAAATTAAACGACAATCTTTTAGGAACGGAGGGAGTATTAATTAAGATGGATCATAGCATTTATGACTTCAAGAATCGGATAGATCATAATGGTTACGATTCGGGGAATAAAAAATATTATAATAAAAAAATTAAATTTATTCACATTTTTATCAATTATAATATTGCCGAATAATGTAAAGCTAGAATAAGATTATATTATAACGTACAAGATCAAGATTAAAATAGGTTTGATTTTGGGATAGTTAGACTATTTCCACATTTGTTTTTTGATATTTTCACATGATTGATTCCTTCTAACATGAAGGTGGGACATACTGTATGTTTATGTGAGAGAAGACTATGTAAAAATATCAAAAAAATAATGTGAAAATATTAGTTTCCTTGAAAAATATGCACCATGTGGACAGGTGATCAATCATCATGGGCCGCACAAAAATTAAAAGCTAGATCTATATAGGGAAAAGACTGTTATATGAATATCTATATAGGCCACTTGGTCAATTATTGAATATGAATATGAACTAGAACTGAATAATTGAATGAGTAAATCTTTGGGTACGTCCAATTTACTTACAGTTTACCGAACGCAAGAAATATTGTCGTTTTGGGCTTTTTTTGTTTAAATTCTATGCCTCTTTCTCTTTAGAATATGAGTGAACTCCCCCCCCCCCCCTCCCCTCCCCTCCACCCTCCCCCTTTCCCTTTCCCCTTTCCCTTTCCCTTTCTCCTACTTTTCTCCTACCGTGAAATCTGATCCTCCTCCTACAACTCCCTCTCTAGCTCACTCCTTCACTCTCTGTCCAAACCCACTCGCTTCCGTCGGCTCAGCCTTTCCTCCTATGTTTCACTCCAAACAATAATTAATCTATGAAACTCTAATAAGGTAAACCTTTTTTTCAGTAATTTCTACTTTCAATTGATGGTATTGTTTCATTTGGATTAATTGATTTGTGTTTAATTGGGTTCTTCATAATCTTCGCTTTATTACCCAAAAGAAGAAGAGGGTTTTTCAATTATCTTAGTCATCTCTACTTTGTGTATCATTACAATTTAATTTGGGTTTCTTGTCAAATTTTTTATGGTACTCTTTTATTTTTGTTTTTCTCAATGTGTTTTGTCTTCCAGTTTTTTTTTTATGATTGCTGTGAAAGATATTGTATTGTTATGTAATATAGATTTTTGATTGGCCTTTAAATACATAAAATGCAATGCATTGCTTCAGTTCATACTTATTGACTATTCAGTTTTCAGTTATGTAGTTAAGATTTACAAGATTGCAAAAAGTTTGCAATAAGAAGAAAAATAAAAAAGAAATAATTATTTGTTGAATTGTTTTTTTTTCAGTAATCAATGTTCATGTTGTGTGAAACTAACAAATTTTCTTTTATCTTTTTCGTTTAGATTGTTTATTGTTGTGGACATTTTTTGCTACTTGTTTCAAGGCCACATTGGAAATCTACCAATGGAATCGGAAATAGATATTAGCTCTACAAATTTGGATATTGACGTAGATGACCCGTCTAACAATGAACGGGATGATGAAGTAGAAGAGAATGGAAAACAAAATAATCAAATAGTGGAAGAGCCCAAATTACATATGGTGTTTGACAATGTTGATGAGGTTTATGAATACTATAGGAAATATGGTGCACAACAAGGATTTGGAGTGACTAAAAGAAGTAGTAGGAAATTGGACGGAGTGGTTAAATATTTCACAGTTGTATGTCACAAATATGGAGAACCAAAGAAGAACTCAAAGATTACTCTAAAATCGCATCTGGTTATTAAAGCAAGTTGTAAGGCTAAGATTTGTGCCAAGTTATTGAATGATGGAAAATAGGGTATAACTACTTTGGAGCTTGCACATAATCATGGTTTAAGTCCAAGTAAATCTCGTTTTCACCGGTGTAATCGGCATGTGATTATTATTTTTACTTTATTGGTGAGTATTTCAGATGTATGAACTCAATTAACATCGATGGTTCTTTCTATAACTTGTAGGAATCCATATGGGGAGATGAACTTCTAAATCTTGGCGCGATGTGGAATTTTGGGTCAATATGTGAAGGCACTTCCAATGCTGGCGAGATGAACTTCTAAAGATGAACTTCATGAGACACAAGATGAATTTTGGCGCGATGGCGAGATGAACTTCTAAAGATTTTTGACTTGATATAGTTGTAGCTTTGATATATTAAAGCTATTTAGGTAGCTCAGTAGATGATTCAAGCATGTGATAATACTGTTCATATGTATCAAAAGTATTATAATTTTGATAATTTGTTTTCATCTTTAATTTTCCAAATTTTAATGTTAGTTTTGCTCTCAATTGATGAACACAATAATTGGAATTCATTTCATAAACACTATAGTCACAATTTACATGTTTACAAGGGGCATACCCCAGGTAATTAAAAAAATGATGAAACAATAGCTTAATAGCTCAAGCAATTACAAATAAGATAATATTTCAATTTTTCTGTGTAGCTTCACTGCACCATGTGACACTGTAAGGTGTAATCTCCCCTATTGCCTCTACTGACTAGCTTCTTTAATGTCACCATCATCAGGAGTGAAAATACACTGTATATTGAAACATTAAGATCTAGTTAAATAGGTTTAAACCCAATGTTATTTATTCAACAGACATAACTCAACAGACAATTGTATAAAATGGGGAAACTGCAAATACACAATCCAAGGTTGGTTCTGCAGAGGGAAACCACAGTTCAAACCACAAATTATCATCACACAACCACAGTTCAGACTTCAAGCTTGTAATTTTCTATTGATTCTCTAGTTGGCAACCACAGTTCAATTCTTAATTCCACAAATGTTTTCCTGAAATCATGTCAATTTCTTGTGCATTGCAAATGCTTAACATAAATGGCTACAAGAAGAAACTCTTAATTAAATCTCGTTTGGGACAGTTATGGGTATCTTTGGGACAGTTTTAGATTTAAAAAGCACTTTAAAACAGGAAGAAACTCTTAATCAGGAAACCCATTTCTCAATTTAGATGACTAAACAATAAGAACATTAGAATTTGGTGCAAACCCATTTCTCAATTTAGAATTAAGACTAAACAATAAGAACATTAGAATTTGGTGCAAACCCATGCATATCAATCTTTAAAGATTCAAATAATCAAGCAACCCTAGTTTATGATAAGCCCAAGAAAATCAAAACTCGAGAGGACCCAAATCTCCAAGATTTGGTTTTGCACTATATTTATGCTGCTAGTGTAAACTCTTGAATTCTGCAGAAAAATGAGTCAACCGGTATGAACTGAAGCAATATATTGCATTTTATGTATTTAAAGGCCAGTCAGAAATTTATGTTACAAATTATGAAGAACCCAATTAAACCTAAATTACATAAGAAACACAAAGAAAAAACTCAAATTGCCAATAAATCTTGGAAGAAACTCAATTAAACCCAAATGAAACAATACAATCAATTGAAAGTAGAATTAACTCAAAAAAGGGTTTACCTTATTAGAGCTTCATAGATTAATTATTGTATGGAGGGAAGCATGATTCATCCGTTATTTGACCGGAGAAGAGTAACCGGAGAGACTGAGCTGACGGAAGCGAGTGGGTCTGGACAGAGAGTGAAGGAGTGAGCCAGAGACGGAGTTGTAGGAGGAGGATCAGATTTCACGGTAGGAGAAAAGTAGGAGAAAAGGGGCGAGTTCACTGATATTCTAAGGAGAAAGAGGCATAGAATTTTATAAAAAAATAATACCCAAAACGACAATATTTTTTGCGTTCGGTAAACTGTGAGTAAATTGGATGTACCCAAAGATTTACTCTAATTGAATATGAATATGAATATGAAAACCATGCAAGGCGGGCAGTCTCTCGGCATGGAAAATTTAAAACCGTCATGTAGGAACACCATGACGGTTTTACATGGGTGATCGTATAAATGCATTTTTAAATATTCAAGTTCATCTAAGCATGTGTTTCTCATTTCTTCTTCAAAACAAGTACTAAAGACGTTTCCCTCTCACATTTCCCAATATTCCAAGAAATACCATAGACAGAAACATCGATTATGGGGTACTCTGGCTGGACCACAAGGAAAAATCAAACATGAGTAGCGTTCTGAATCATAGCATTAAACGACAATCTTTTAGGAACGGAGGGAGTATTAATTAAGATGGATCATAGCATTTATGACTTCAAGAATCGGATAGATCATATAGGTTACGATTCGGGGAATAAAAAACATTATAATAAAAAAAATTAAATTTATTCACATTTTTATCAATTATAATATTGCTGAATAATGTAAAGCTAGAATAAGATTATATTATAACGTACAAGATCAAGATTAAAATAGGCAATCATTGTTCTGAATTTTTAAATAAATACCCCATTTCCTAACACTAAAAAATCACTCATCAAAACCATTTCCCTTCATAATTCATACTTGTAAGCAATGAATCACCACCCTTTTTTACAAGTGTTTTTCATAGTCGCCATTCTACTCATTTCTTCTTCAAAACAAATACAACTAGAAGATGAAGCAGCTGCTCTTTTGTCATGGAAAGCCAGCCTCCATCACAACCGGAGCCAATCGTTGTCGTCGTGGGTTGGAAGCAGCAGCCCTTGCAATGATTGGACTAGGATTGGTTGCAACGAAGCTGGAACTCATGTATCCCATATAAACCTCACAAGTTACGGTTTAAAAGGTACGCTTCACCATCTTAATTTCTCATCCTTACCACAACTCATAAGCCTTGACCTTTCGGACAACTCACTCTATGGGACGATCCCTTACGAGATAGGGTTGCTCACAAACCTTAGAATATGCGACATGTATGGGAACCAGCTCAGTGGTTCCATTCCGCAAGAAATTGGAAAGCTCAGCTCTCTTGAGGAATTGGATTTATCTACAAACAATCTCACGAGATCAATACCATCTACAATAGGGAGCTTGGGCAACCTAACCATTCTCTCTCTCTATCAAAATTTACTCGTAGGCTCTATCCTGAAAGAGATAGGGAAGCTAAGGTCTCTCACTAAACTTGACTTGTCGGGAAATCACCTCACAGAGACCATTCCTCACGAGATAGGGTTCCTCACAAACCTTAGAATCTGTGGCATGTATTCGAACCAACTCAGTGGTTCCATTCCGCAAGAAATAGGAATGCTCAGCTCTCTTAAGATATTGTCTTTGTTTAACAACAATCTCACGGGATCAATACCTTCAAGTTTGGGGAAGTTGAAATCCCTTGTTGAGCTAAGATTATTCACAAATGACCTCACTGGTTCCATTCCCCAGAAATGAATAATCTTACAAATCTAAAAATATTTCAAATAGCTGAAAACATGCTCACAGGTCATCTACCACAAGATATATGCCGTGGTGGATTACTTGAACAGTTTAGTGCACATAATAATTTTTTCACAGGTCCTATTCCTATAAGCTTGACGAACTGTACACGCTTATACAGAGTTAGGCTTGATGGAAACCAATTTATAGGAAATATATCAGAAGATTTTGGCGTGTACCCAAAGTTGGACTATATTGATTTAAGTAATAACATGTTTTACGGTGATTTGTCACTAAAGTGGGGTCTCTGTAAGAATCTTAAAACCTTAAAGATAGCTAACAATTATCTCACTGGAAGGATACCGCCTGAGTTTGGCAAAGTAACTCAGTTAGTTCGACTTGATCTCTCATCAAATCATATAGCAGGTGAAATTCCCAAAAGTTTTGGAAATATATGGTCATTATTTGACCTTAAGCTACAAGACAATAATCTTTCTGGCTATATTCCTCCTGAGATTGGCTTGTTGCCCAACTTATGGAATCTCAACTTTGCAAAGAATAATTTGAGCGGTCCGATTCCAAAACAATTAGGCGATTGCATGAATCTTCAGAGCTTGAATTTGAGCATGAATAGTTTTCAGAAGGGTATTCCGTATGAACTAGGTAACTTGAAAAATCTAGAAAATATGGACCTTAGTCAGAACTTGTTGACGGATGTGCTACCACGGCAAATTGGAGAGCTAGGGAAACTAGTGAATTTGAATCTTTCACATAATGAGATCTCTGGTTCTATTGAATCGACTTTCCATGGAATGTTGAGTTTGACATCTATTGATATATCCTATAATCAGTTTCAGGGGCCTCTTCCCAACATCAAAGCTTTTCGAGAAGCTCCTTTATCTTCACTGGAACATAATAAAGGCTTGTGTGGAAATTCTCCTGGTTTGACGTCTTTTCCCAATGGAGCCAATGTTAGAAAGAGAAAAAATGTACGTGTAGTGATCTCTGTCACACTTCCTCTTTTGAGCGCTCTGTTTCTTTTGTTGATATTTGGTGGCATGTATTTTTATTTTCATATGGTGCCGAAGAGCAAAACAGATGATCGAAGAGATGTTCAAAATGTAAATTTGTTCACAATATGGAGTTATGATGGGAAGATGGTGTATGAAAACATCATTGAGGCCACAGAAAATTTCAACTCCACGTACATCATTGGCGAGGGAGGTTACGGTGTGGTGTACAAAGCTGAGCTGCCAAGTGGTCAAGTTGTTGCTGTGAAAAAGTTTTTTTCATCACAAGATGGGGACCTAAGGAATCTAAAAAGTTTTACGAGTGAGATTCGTGTATTAACAGAAATCCGGCATCGTAATATCGTGAAGCTCTACGGTTTCTGTTCGCATAGACTGCACTCATTCTTGGTTTACGAGTTCCTTGAAGGGGGAAGCCTGGGTAAAATATTGAGCAACAATGAAGAAGCAATGCAACTTGATTGGAAAAATAGGCTCAAAGTTGTTAGAGGTGTGGCAAATGGTTTATCATACATGCACCATGAGTGCTCGCCTCCGATAGTTCACCGAGACATATCAAGCAAGAATATATTGTTAGATGTTGATTATGAGGCTCACATATCTGATTTTGGTACTGCGAAGCTTTTAAAGTCAGACTCGTCTAACTGGAGTTCATTTGCTGGGACTTTAGGTTATGCGGCTCCAGGTACATTTCTTTGTAGTTTTATGTCGTATTTATATACTAGAATAATAATGCATTATTTATTGTTAGAAAATTTTAGAAATAAGGAACTGGAATTTTTCACTCACGTTTTCGATAATAGATATGATACAAGTTATTTAATAAAGAGACCACAAGGAATGCATATTAATCATTTTAAATAATAGAAATAATGACAAACCCACAACTTCTTTTCTCATTTCTCATAGATTTTTCTTACATTATGAGTTTATGTATTGCAGAATTAGCATACACAATGGAAGTAAACGAGAAAAGCGATGTCTACAGCTTTGGAGTGTTGTTACTAGAAGTGATTATGGGGAGGCATCCGAGTAATGACATCTCATATCTATCATCATCATCTGCTTTTGGTGTACTATTGGCGGACTTGCTGGACCGACGCCTCTCACTCCCTACCAATGAAGTGGCAAAGGAAATGGTTTTTGTTGCGAGGCTCGCATTTGCTTGTTTACATCAAAGTCCAGAATGTAGGCCTAACATGAAACAAGTTTCTATGCAGCTAACAAAGAAAAAGCCTCCGCTTCAAGATTCACTGCACATGGTTACGGTTGGCTAACTATTTGATCCCCAAGCTCGTAGATCCTGATGACTTCTACGCCCTGACTTGATAGTATGTTCTATATATCCAAACTTCAAATTTTCCACTCACACACATACATACATTTTATATATAGGGGAGGATAATATCTTAATTAGTCATCAAATATAATTGTTTTTAACGTTTAGTTCCATAATTACTTTTTATTAGTATTTTGTTGTCGAACATTATTATTTCTGCAATCTCAATCCAACAACACAAAAATTAGAGCAATTAAAATGAATTAAACTTGAAAAATAAGTGTACTTTGAGGGTTAAACATGAAAACAACTATAATTTGGGAACTAAACGTGAAAACTAGCTATATATAGTTTAGTGACTAACAACGGCCGGGTGAAAGACAAAATACGCAAAAAGAAAAAGTAAATAAAAAGTAAAAAATAAAATAATAGTTAGGAGACTAAACATGAAAAACAACTACAGTTTGGGAATTAAAAAAAGGATTATCCCCCAAAAAATGGAGATTTATATAATTCCATTATGCTACCTCATCATAATACTTGTTGATATTAATTTCTTTTAGAGGTATAGACTTTTTCTTTAACTTTGTTTTATGTTTCCCCTCTTTTCCTTTTCCTTCTTTTCTCAAGTTGAAAACATAGCTCTAAGAGATATCATCATATCACGCATGCTGCATTTTCAAATAAAATTGCTACTGCAGCTCCAAAATGGTTGCTTACCAGAGAGATAATAGCAATTGTGTTTTAACTGACACACATAAAGCATGCTAAATTTCCACACCAAATCAATGCATCTTTATCTATTTAGAAAGTAAGTTCTCCACAGAAACAGAACATATACTCTAGCATGAATGGCTTTTTTGCATCACTCTTTCCTTCACAACTAAATATACTTTTCTTGTAATTCTCTCTTACCTTGCACCACCCACCTTTTCACAGAACCCTAGATCAGGTCCCACCATCACCCAATGCGGGACAAGCCTACTATCTTTAGCCTCGTGCGCACCATTTGTTCAGGGTAGAGTGCCCTCTCCCGCACAAACGTGTTGCGATAACCTAAAACAAATCTACACCCAGCAAGCTGGTTATCTTTGCCTCTTGCTGAATGACTCTACTTTGAGTTCTTTCCCTATCAATCACACACTTGCTCTACAACTCCCACTTCTATGCCATCTCCAAGTTGACATCTCGATTTGTTCAGGTTCACACTTCCTCATATATATATATATATATATATATATATATATATACACACACACACACAATGTACAGTATCATAGTTTCACATTTTCCTCTAAAATCTATTTTGTACATTTTTTAGATGCTAAACAAATATGCTAAATGCAATAATATATTATTGATATTGTGTTTTGTGACGGGGCTCCTTTGCCTCCTACCTCACCTGCTTCTCATATTTCCTTTGCTATCAAAACCAATTCTCTGTAAGCTGACTTGCTCATACCTCATAAGATGCGCCATTTAACCGTCTTTTGTTACCCTTGGACGTGCTTATAATGTGTGTGTATACATATATAGGGATATCCAAACAGGACCTTATTTTCTGGAATATTAGATTGTAATTTAATATTTTTTAAAAGTCTAGTTAGGAAAATTAATTTCTGTTTTCTAAATCAAATTTCTTGTCATGCTCTTTTGCTTGTGATTTCAGCTTCCCCAATGGTTATGGTGACGTCCATATCAAGCATTATGGGACTTGGCTTTCACAAAAATGCATCTATGAATTTTAAGACACAGATTCACTTGTAGGTGGTGGTAGCTTTGTCTGTGCTGATAAACATTATATGTTGAGTTCTGAGTTATAAGTTTCAAACTAAATAAAGTTTTCTAAGATATCATAATATAGTGTTGTATTGTTGCTTATGACATGTCTATAGAATTCAAAAAAGTCCCTAAGCAGGCAGCTCTCTTGAGGAAACCTCCTCCCTTGAGTATCACTACTCCCTATGAACACCACTGCTCCCTTGAATTCTCCTCATACAATATTTAAAAAATAAACTTACTTTACTCTGACTCTGAAGCCCCTTTTACAAGATATAAAATTTTAAAATAAAAGATATTACAATTGAACTTTATATATAGATATCGACCAATAATAAGCACAAGACACTTTAAATTTGCTAGAATATATATTTTTTAATTATTAAAATTGTTGTAGAGTTTATAAAAATACATATAAACTACATACAAAATACTACAAAAACACAAGTAGTTATCATTAAAATCAAAAGCATATAAACTAACACAAGCTTCTTCATGAGAGATTATATAATTAATTAGACTACAATACAAATTGATTTAGTTGTTTGGTCTTTGACTTATATGTAAATGTTTTGGGGTTGGATCATATGTTGGTTATGAATTTTTATTCAATTGTTTCTAATGCTGATGGTTTGTTGTGAATATAGGTGTAAAAGGAAAAAGATTGGGGGAGTGATATGATAGTTTGACTAAAAACGTAGCTAGGAAACGTTTTGATTTTAAAGGGAAATAAAAATAATATACCTTATGATTTTATATGTAGATTTTTTAATTATAAATTACATGAATAATTACAATTGATAAGCATTTTCATATAAAGGAATAAATAAACTCACCTAAATGAGAATCGAACACTTCACAAAAAAAAAAAAGAAATAAACTCGCCAAAGTAAAAATTGAATATGAAACCTAAATGTCAGAGTACCTTAATCTTAATTTATTTATCCCAGTAGTTTAGTCTTGTGTCATGTTGAACAACAAAATGAGTGGGAAAGAGGCATTGATATACACTATTAGCCAAGTTATATGACCTGGAAAAAACACCGAATAGCCAAGTTAGTCTCTTGAAGATACACTCAACCAAAATTAAATGTAAACTAGCGATAGGAGAACCTAATCACGCATTGGTGTACCCGGTGGCGAATCAAGTTTTGACAAACATTAAAATTAATTAAGAAAAACAACCAAACAACAAGAAAAGTAAGATGGCTAAAGAAAGAATGGAGCAGCACCTGTAACAGTAGACAAGATTTTGCCCACACATTATATGTGTGTCTTCCTTGTCAGTAAAAAACAGTTCGAAACTCTTGGTTTGGGGATGGTAACTAAAGATCATCTTAGGAATCCCAATGAAAATTACATCAGAGAATGGATGCAATGCATAAGGAATGAATAAGGCTGCTGAGAGTGTTGGCTAATTCTTCAAAAGTGTAATATAAGGCTGGGAGAGGTGGATAAGATTATAACTGTTTTGTAGTGGTTACGCTCAATAGTGGACTGTTAAATTAATAATGGACCAAACCTTAAAATGAAAATCCGAAAAGATAAGATTGTACTTCCATGAGTTATTATGAAGGTAACTCAATTGTAATGAAAGGAAAATCCGTTGTAACGAAGTTATGGCGGAATTTCTAGTAAAACATGTTAAAAATAAGAGAAATCAATTTGTGCACTGACTTGTGAGTCATTTTTGTGGGTACTTAAAGCTTCTGGAAATTGGTTATTTCTAGGGGCGATTTGTTGTTTGTAATATAAGGCAGCCATAGGCTCAAGAACGGACTCATTACCATAGCGGATGATCGAGTTATGACGTTGCGAAGTAGGTGCGACGAGCACCAAAATCTGCTTGTTACTACTTCAGGAGACGGTGGGTTTAAAGCTAATGCAGACGGGCTGGTAACCTGCCTGGATTAGCAGACAGTGAGTTTAAAGATAGTGTAGACGACTAGTTAACTTGTCTGGATTGACAGACATGGAGTTTAAACCTAAAGTAGACACCCAGTCATGATGTCTGATTTCAGATGAAGTCAAGTGCAGTAGGTTTTGGTTTGAAGCAGGCACCTAACTCTACTGTCTGTTTTATACCTGTAACGAAAAATGAAAAATAAAAGTTGGGCGCATTGATAAAATCAGAAAACGCAAAACATAGGATATGAAATGAAATTAATAAAGGCATGGAGGGACTTTAATACTTAAGTCTAAATTATGATTTAGGCTAAGCCAGAAGTAAACAAAGTGTGTTAATTTCTAAAAGCCGAGTAGTCGAGCAACATTATGCTATGTTGTTTCGAACTATATAAGACAAGCGTAATAAAGATTAATTAAAGAATGATTTAAGATGTCTTGAATTATGAGACATGAGCATCATGGGACTTTAGAATTGAAGTATAAACTATGAATGGAGTTAAAAGAGAAATATACCGTGGTATATAAAGTTAAGTATGTTGTGTCGAATTATAAAATCTGAACATCGTAAATTATAAAATAAGCTAAGATAAGCTAAAGTAAACCAATATTTGGGGTTAATACTTGACTAATAATCACGAGAATGATGTATTAAGACTATATAAGGGTAATTTTGTTATTTTTACTAAAATGTTATAAGAATGGCATGGTATGTTTGTTAAATGAATTAAATATATAATAAGAGATAAACAATTAAATTATTTTTGTGTTCATTAATTTATAAATAAAGATGGTATATATTAAGATGAAGGTAGTACCGTGACGTACCAAGTCCGAGGTTCATCAAGAGACCCGGATTTGGGGGCGTGACAACTACACTTTAATCACAAGAATCACCCAAATTGAATTTGAAATCACTAGGTTGTCTATTTTTTAAAATGATTATTCATTACTAAAAAATTTGCTACAAAAATCCTAGACCATAAACTTCTTAAAATTCATAATAAATCATGTGATAAACTTTAACGTTTCAACATTGGTGAAAATATTTTCAGCTTATATAAGTATAACATATACAAATTTATAACGATCCAACAATATAATCGATTAAAAGATATAACTCATGTAATAGACCTTAAAAAGATAGACAAATTTTCTGATTTTAAAATTTACATTCAATCGAATTATTTTCCTTTATATAAATTTATCTCCTCTTCCTAATTGTGATGGCTTCTGATTCCATGTCCGCCTTTTTGGTTTTCGGTTAAAAACTATATCTAACTTAGAACCCACATATCAAAACATATAATCATAATACAAAATAATATTTACATTTCTTATGTTTTCTCTTCAATTTCACAATCTAATAAAGTCTTCAAAATCTCTTATAGTCCACATAGAAATTGTAGCTCTCGAAAAAACATACAAAATAGGCTCAAGAATCACTCAATTCTGAGTTCATATGATCGATGATGTATGATCTTACAAACTTAGCGCTAGTTGAATAGTGACGAGAATCAAGAAAATTTTGGATTTCATCAATTCCAGGTAGGAAGATGAAGTCAAATAACTTTTATTTCTTCTTCAAATTGAACAGGACGAAAAAATGAAAAAAAAAAAAAACAAGCTTTGAATTCACTCAATTTCGATATCGCGTGAATTAATTATCATTTTTCTAAGGTGTTGCAGAACACATAAGGATTTTACTCGAGCTTTGAACTTATCAACTTAGAATAAAATTAGGGTTTCATCTTTTATTCCTTAAATATATAAAAACAATACAGGAGTTCCCACAACCCTAATGGACTGCTTAATTTTAATTAATTCAATTAATAAATTATATATTAAAGAACATTTAACTTTTCAAAAGAAATAAGAAAAAAAAAAGATATTAGCTTAACTTTTATAATTCAATTGTGTTTTTATGAAGATTAAATTTTTAAAAAAATGGGATTATTCCACTTTTCTTTCCTTCCCACAACTACGTACACTTTTCTTGTCACTTAAGCGTCATTTGTTGCATGCCCCAGACGTGTGTTTCTAGAATATTAGATTGTAATTTACTTATTTTAAAAGTCCAGTTAGGAAGATTAATTTATGATTTCTAAAACAAATTTATGAACACCCATGTAGTAAACCAACCGAGTAGCACGGCAATTTATTTGTTTCATTTAAAAATCACTCATCCCTTCATCAAATTCATTTCCCTTCAAAATCATGACCATGTAGGAAGAACAAGCATGGAAAAATCAGCACCCATGTAGGAATGAAAACATGACCATAAGCAATGGTGTTTCTCATTTCTTCTTCAAAACAAGTACAACTGTCACTTGACATGGAAATTAAGATGACGACCGGAGTCAATCATTTCCCTTTCAATAAATCCTGACGTTTCAAAATCTCAAGTCCAAATCGAACCAAATTTAGTCGAAATCATGTTAGAGAATCATAAATCTTAAGAACTATAGCCACATATTTTCAAGAATACTTAATTTCCTAAATAGAATTAAGGATCAGTAATCAGATTTCAGAACTTTTACAATGATATTTCTAGTATATGTTATACATGCACCAACTATCCCTCAGCTCTTATAATTATTGTGGATACTCAGTTTATTTTATAGCGTTCAGATTATATAGACTTTAAATTATATATATAAACTTACTTTCTTCATGTTTGTATTTGCAGTTGAGAACTTACTTTTGGAGTTGATGTTAAAAGAAAGGATTGGTCTCAATTTGGAGGTCATCGAAATGCGTTTAGAATTTTTTTTGTTATCTCTATGCATATTCTTTTTATTTTACTTTTGATTAACTATGATTTGATGTATTTAACAATTGTGATGTAAATGATTTTAGATATGACATAAATTTGTTTATGATTGTTACACAACATTTTATTGTGTTTGTTGAATAAAAAAATTATTATTATTATTTTTTATAAGAAAAAATAGGAGGGCTATAGCTAGGGTCGTTGACTGTAGCTATAGAATCATATAAAACATCAAACACCTATTGCTACGGTTATGACCGTCACTATAGGCCTGGTGAGCAAATAAAAAATAGGAGAAAAAATGTACTACGTACGTGGACTTGGGGTCCGGGCTAGAAGACTTGGGGTGAATTGAAAGAATCCAAAATGCAAAATAGAAAAATCTACACCTTGTTCATGTAGGGCAGCCTCTTGGTGTTTTTGTCAAGCAACGATCACTTCATCCAGTAATTCTAAAGATTTTCTCCACACAATACTCAAGCTACCAAAAATCAAATATATATTCAAGGGTGCCAACAAAAACATAAGAAAAATATTACAAATAACGAGATATCAAAATATATAGATAATACAAAATAATCAAAGTAACAGAGTACGAAATCCATACCTAATACTCAAATCCAGTTATACCACAGTACTCTACAAATCTAAACCTCAAACACCAACGACATTAAATACGAAATCTTAGTTACCATAGACCTAATAGGTTAATCTTTTGGGTCAAAATATGATTTCAAACGAACCCATATATGGGCAGAATATTCCCAACACAGAAGCACTCACATTAGAAGTTGTATAACTTATTATTGTATTGATAAGTTCTGTAGCTTTTTATTGTAATGATTAATGTTATATTTTTTATACTCAATGCAATGAAAAGCTATATAAAATTTATAGGTTGAAGTTGGATTCACTCAAACCGGATTAGTTGTAGCCACATCGTTTCCCTTTATTTTCAATGAAGAATCCAAAACTGGAAGGAAAAAAAATCATGATTGAAAAATATGCAGCATGCGTGTAGAAAAAAATGTGGACTGACCGGTGGATGAATGTTTGCTACTTCAAGTTGACTGGGCTTGAAGACTTGGGATCATTTGAAAGAATACAAAGTTGAGGATTGAAAAATATGCAGCATGTAGGGCAGTCTCTTGACGGTTTTGCACGGCATGAAAAAATGAGCACCCATGTCGGAAACCAACCATGTGTTTCTCATAAATCTTAAGAACTAATGAACTATAGTAATAATAATAGTAATAATAATAACAACAATAATTATAATTATAATAATTATTATTATTATTATTATAGTAATTATAATTATAATAATAGTAATAATTATTATTATTATAACTATAATAGTAATATTAATAATAATAATAATAATAATAATAATAGTAATCATTATAATAATAATAATAATTATGATAATAATAGTAATAATTTATTACTTTTTCTATATAATTTGGAAACAATTTAATTTTTTTTAAAAATAATATTTATTATTGAGATTTTATGTTTAATTTGATCAATCAAATAAAAAAATTAATTATATTAATTTCGTAGACATTTATTATCTACATCCGATAACTCCGAAAGTCAAATATCAAAAGAGTGTATTGAAGTGGAAAAGATTAGGAATTTAGGATAAAGAGTGGTGTTGAAGGTGGACAAATTTAAAAGCAAAAGATGTAAATGTATAATGGATTCTGAGCTCTTTATTTATGGATAAAGCTGATCTATCAATATTATAAAGTCTCCATGAGACGACTTGTCGCGGAAGTTGTGTGTATTTGAGTCATACATTTTTTTTATTTTCTCTCTCTATAACTTTAAATATATTATTATTTTTATTTTTAATATTAAATTTTTATATCTTTTTATTTGCAACAGATAACAACTTCAATAACTTGGAGTTGTCTGTTTATTGGGTGGCCTCATGATTTGTGAAAAGACAAAATAAAAAGAAGACATTGGTTTGGAAGTGAAAACCAGTTGGGGCTGTAAGGTAATAATAATAATAATAATAATAATAGTTATTGTGGTGGTATGGTGAATTATGATAATTGTTATGTGTGATTGTAAGTTATTTTAAGTTGCAAAAAATCATTAGGTAATGTAGTATTTTTCGAATTTTAATTAAAACTCTATTTACTACTTAGTAAATATATATAGTATAGTGGCGACACCAGTATTTTATATTCTATATAGTATTTTATATTCTATAATTTCTCTCCAAAGACAGAAACAACGATCATGTCATGGGGTACTCTGGCTGGACCACAAGGAAAAATCAGACATGAGTAGCACGCACGGCAATCATTTATCTGAATTTTTAAATAAATACCCCATGGCCATATCCTAACACTAAAAAATCACTCATCAAAACCATTTCCCTTCATAATTAATACTTGTAAGCAATGAATCACCACCCTTTTTTACAAGTCTTTTTCATAGTCGCCATTCTACTCATTTCTTCTTCGAAACAAATACAACTAGAAGATGAAGCAGCTGCTCTTTTGACATGGAAAGCCAGCCTCGATCACAACCGGAGCCAATCGTTGTCCTCGTGGGTTGGAAGCAGCAGCCCTTGCAATGATTGGACTGGGATTGGTTGCGACGAAGCTGGAACTCATGCATCCCATATAAACCTCACAAGTTACAGTTTAAAAGGTACGCTTCACCATCTTAATTTCTCATCCTTCCCACAATTCATAAGCCTTGACATTTCTGACAACTCATTCTATGGGCCTATCCCTTACGAGATAGGGTTGCTCACAAACCTTAGAATATGCAACATGTATGGGAACCAACTCAATGGTTCCATTCCGCGAGAAATTGGAATGCTCAGCTCTCTTGAGAGATTGACTTTGTATGCCAACAATCTCACGGGATCAATACCGTCTACCATAGGGAGCTTGGGCAACCTAACCATTCTCTATCTCTATCAAAATTTACTCGTAGGCTCTATCCCGAAAGAGATAGCTTGGGCAACCTAACCATTCTCTATCTCTATCAAAATTTACTCGTAGGCTCTATCCCGAAAGAGATAGGGAAGCTAAGGTCTCTCACTGAACTTGACTTGTCGAAAAATCACCTCACTGGGACCATTCCCCGCGAGAAAGGGTTGCTCAAAAAACTTAGAATCTGCCAACTGCTTTCGAACCAACTCAGTGGCTCCATTCCGCAAGAAATTGGAATGCTCAACTCTCTTGAGGAATTGGCTTTGTATAACAACAATCTCACGGGATCAATACCGTCTACCATAGGGAGCTTGGGCAACCTAACCGTTCTCTATCTCTATAAAAATTTACTCGTAGGGTCTATCCCGAAAGAGATAGGGAAGCTAAGGTCTCTCACTGAACTTGACTTGTCGGAAAATCACCTCACTAGGACCATTCCCCGCGAGATAGGGTTGCTCACAAACCTTAGAATCTGCTACATGTTTACGAACCAACTCAATGGTTCCATTCCGCAAGAAATTGGAATGCTCATCTCTCTTGAGGAATTGGGTTTGAATAACAACAATCTCATGGGATCAATTCCGTCTACCATAAGGAGTTTGGGCAACCTAACCATTCTCTATCTCTATCAAAATTTACTCGTAGGCTCTATCTCGAAAGAGATAGGGAAGCTAAGGTCTCTCAATAAACTTGACTTGTCGAAAAATCACCTCACTGGGACCATTCCTCGCGAGATAGGGTTGCTCACAAACCTTAGAATCTGCAACATGATTTCGAACCAGCTCAGTGGTTCCATTCTGCAAGAAATTGGAATGCTCAGCTCTCTTGAGGAATTGGATTTATCTACCAACAATCTCACGGGATTAATACCATCTACCATAGGGAGCTTGGGCAACCTAACCATTCTCTATCTCAATCATAATTTACTCGTAGGCTCTATCCCGAAAGAGATAGGGAAGCTAAGGTCTCTTGAGGAATTGTCTTTGGGTTACAACAATCTCACGGGATCAATACCTTCAAGTTTGGGGAAGTTGAAATCCCTTGTTGGCCTAACATTATTCACAAATCACCTCACTGGTTCCATTCCTCCAGAATTGAATAATCTTACATATCTAAAAGTATTTCAAATAGGTGAAAACATGCTCACAGGTCATCTACCACAAGATATATGTCGTGGGGGATTACTTGAAAGGTCTAGTGTAAGTAACAACTTTTTAACAGGTCCGATCCCTAAAAGCTTGAAGAACTGTACAAGCGTATACAGACTTGGGCTTGGTGGAAACCAATTTACAGGAAATATATCAGAAGATTTTGGCATATACCCAAAGTTGTACTATATTGATTTGAGTAATAACAGGTTTTACGGTGATTTGTCACTAAAGTGGGGTCTCTGTAAGAATCTCAGAACCTTAAAGATAGCCAAAAATAATCTCACTGGAAGGATACCACCCGAGTTTGGCAAAGTAACTCAGTTGGTTCTACTTGATCTCTCATCAAATCATATAGCAGGTGAAATTCCCAAAAGTTTTGGAAATATAAGGTCATTATTTTACCTTATGCTACAAGACAATAATCTTTCTGGCTATATTCCTCCTGAGATTGGCTTATTGCCCAAGTTATGGAATCTTAACTTTGCAAAGAATAATTTGAGCGGTCCGATTCCAAAACAATTAGGCGATTGCATGAATCTTCTGAGCTTGAATTTGAGTATGAATAGTTTTCGGAAGGGTATTCCGTATGAACTAAGTAACTTGAAAAATCTAGAAAATATGGACCTTAGTCGAGAACTTGTTGTGGATGTGCTACCACGGCAAATTGGAGAGCTAGGAAACTAGTGAATTTGAATCTTTCACATAATGAGATCTTGGTTCTATGAATCGACTTTCCATGGAATGTTGAGTTTGACATCTATTGATATATCCTATAATCGTTTGAGGGCCTCTTCCCAACATCAAAGCTTTTCAAGAAGCTCCTTTATCTTCACCGGAACATAATAAAGGCTTGTGTGGAAATATTCTGGTTTGACGCCTTGTCCCAATGGAGCCAATGTTAGAAAGAAAAAAAATGTACGTGTAGTGCTCTCTGTCACACTTCCTCTTTTGAGCGCTTCTGTTTCTTTTGTTGATATTTGGTGGCATGTATTTTTTATTTTCATACGGTCTTAGAAGAGCAAAACAGATGATAGAAGAGATGTTCAAATTGTAAATTTGTTCACAATATGGAGTTATGATGGGAAGATGGTGTATGAAAACATCATTGAGGCCACGTAAAATTTCAACTCCACGTACATCATCAAGCGAGGGAGGTTACGGTGTGGTGTACAAAGTCGAGCCGCCAAGTGGTCAAGTTGTTCTTTGTGAAAAGTTTATTTCATCACAAGACGGGGACCTAAGGAATCTAAAAAGTTTTACTGAGTGAGATTCGTGTATTAATGTAAATCCCGGATCGTAATATCGTGAAGCTCTACGGTTTCGTCAGCACATAATCGCACTCATTCTTGGTTTACGAGTTCTTGAAGGGGAAGCTGGGTAAAATATTGAGCAACAATGAAGAAGCAATGCAACTTGATTGGAAAAATAGGCTCAAAGTTGTTAGAGGTGTGGCAAATGGTTTATCATACGCACCACGATGAGTGTTTCGCCTCCGATAGTTCACCGAGACATATCAAGCAAGAATATATTATTAGATGTTGATTATGAGGCTCACATATCTGATTTTGGTACTGCGAAGCTTTTAAAGTCAGACTCGTCTAACTGGAGTTCATTTGTTGGGACTTTAGGTTATGCGGCTCCAGTTACATTTCTTTGTAGTTTTATGCCGTATTTATATACTAGAATAATAATGCATTATTTATTGTTAGAAAATTTAAGAAATAAGGAACTGGAATTTTTCACTCACGTTTTCGATAATAGATATGATACAACTTATTTAATAAAGAGACCACAAGGAATGCATATTAATCATTTTAAATAATAGAAATAATGACAAACCCACAACTTCCTTTCTCATAGATTTTTTTTACATGATGAGTTTATGTATTGCATAATTAGCATACACAATAGAAGTAAACGAGAAAAGCGACGTCTACAGCTTTGGAGTGTTGTTACTAGAAGTGATTATGGGGAGGCATCCGAGTGATGACATCTCATATCTATCATCATCATCCGCTTCGGTGTACTATCAAGCGCGACTTGCTTTGATGACGCCTCTCACTCCCTACCAATAAAGTGGCAGAGGAAATGGTTTTTGTTGTGAGGCTCGCATTTGCTTGTTTACATCAAAGTCCGTAATGTAGGCCTAACATGAAACAAGTTTACGCAGCCTAACAAAAGAAAAAGCCTCCGCTTCAAGATTCATCGCACATTATTGTTGGTTGACAACTATTAGATCCCCAAGCTCGAAGATCCTGATGACTTCTACGCCCTGACTTGATAGTATGTTCTACATATCCAAACTTCAAATTTTTCACTCACACACATACATACATTTTATATATTGGGGAGGATAATATCTTAATTAGTTATCAAATATAATTGTTTTTAACGTTTAGTTCCATATTTACATTTTATTAGTATTTTGTTGTCGAACATTATTATTTCTGCAATTTCAATCCGACAACACAAAAATTAGAGCAATTAAAATGAATTAAACTTGAAAAATAAGTGTACTTTGAGGATTAAACATGAAAACAACTATAATTTGGGAACTAAACGTGAAAACTAGCTATAGTTTAGAGACTAATGACGGCCGGGGTGGAAGATAAAATACGCAAAAAAAAAAAGTAAATAAAAAGTAAAAAATAAAATAATAGTTAGGAGACTAAACATGAAAAACAACTACAGTTTGAGAATTAAAGAAAGGATTATCCCCCAAAAAAATGAAGATTTAAATAATTCCATTATGCTACCTCATCATAATACTTGTTGATATTAATTTCTTTTAGAGGTATAGACTTTTTCTTTAACTTTGTTTTATGTTTCCCCTCTTTTCCTTTCCTTCTTTTCTCAAGTTGAAAACATAGCTCTAAGAGATATCATCATATCACGCATGCTGCATTTTCAAATAAAATTTACATCGCAGACTCCAAAATGGTTGCTTACCAGAGATAATAGCAATTGTGTTTTAACTGACACACATAAAGCATGCTAAATTTCCACACCAAATCAATGCATCTTCATCTATTTAGAAAGTAAGTTCTCCACAAAAACAGAACATATACTCTAGCTACCTTGATGAACATATAGAATGGCTTTTCTGCATCACTCTTTCCTTCCCACAACTAAATATACTTTTCTTGTAATTTTCTCTTACCTTGCACTACCCACCTTTTCACAGAACCCTAGATTAGGTCCCACCATCACCCAATGCGGGACAAGCCTACTATCTTTAGCCTCGTGCGCACCATTTGTTCAGGGTAGAGTGCCCTCTCAAGCACAAACGTGTTGCGATAACCTAAAACAAATCTACACCCAGCAAGCTGGTTGTCTTTGTCTCTTGCTGAATGACTCTACTTTGAGTTCTTTCCCTATCAATCACACACTTGCTCTACAGCTCCCACTTTTATGCCATCTCCAAGTTGACATCTCGATTTGTTCAGGTTCACAATTCCTCACACACACACACACACACACACACACACACACACACACACACACACACACACATATATATATATATATATATATATATATATACACACACACAATGTACAGTATCATAGTTTCACATTTTCCTCTAAAATCTATTTTGTACATTTTTTAGATGCTAAATGCAATAATATATTATTGATATCGTGTTTTGTGACGGGGCTCCTTTGCCTCCTACCTCAACTACTTCTCAGATTTCCTTTGGTATCAAAACCAATTTTACTGTTGCCGGTAAGCTGACTTGCTCAGACCTCATAAGATGTGTCATTTAACCGTCTTTTGTTACCCTTGAACGTGCTTATAATGTGTGTATACATATATAGGGATGTCCAAACAGGACCTTATTTTCTGGAATATTAGATTGTAATTTAATATTTTTTAAAAGTCTAGTTAGGAAGATTAATTTCTGTTTTCTAAATCAAATTTCTTGACATGCTCTTTTGCTTGAAATTTCAGCTTCCCCAATGGTTATGGTGACGCCCAGATCAAGCATTATGGGACTTGGCTTTCACAAAAATGCATCAATGAATTTTAAGACACAGATTCACTTGTGGGTGGTGGTAGCTTTGTCTGTACTGATAAACATTATATGTTGAGTTCTGAGTTCTAATTTTCAAACTAGCTAATTAAAGTTTTCTAAGATATCATAATATAGTTCTGATTTCAGACCTTTTACTATTTGAAGAGGAAACTCGATACTCAAAAATAACAACTTGCTCTCTTCAGTCAAAGGGAAGTAAAAATTGTTGCTTATACTATGAACAAGATTAACTTCCGTAAGTTATACACAGAAGATATCATAAGCTTAGTTATACACAGAAGATATCAGAAGCTTAATTAGTTACTAAATTTTAAAGGTTAAAACATTTTTTTCCAGTATTTAACTATAACTCAAATCACAAAGTAGCTATATGAACAATATGAAACACATTTCCACAGTCATAAGACTATCAATTATTTTCTCAGTTACATCAATTATTTTCTTCATATATATATATATCTGTTATTAAGCTCTCCAATTTAATATTTCTTAGATTTTTCTAATGCAGAAAATAAGTGATAAAGATAATTAAATAAATTGAATATGTAATGCAGATATCAAACATACAACCACACCAAGATTTATATTTATTTCGGCCCCTTAGTCTTCTACTCTACGAGTCTGCCTACATTTAAGACTAGGTATCAATTGATACTCAATAAATTCACCAAAGTAAAAATTGAATATGAAACCTAAATGTCTGAGTACCTTAATCTTAATTTATTTATCCCTCTAGTTTAGTAATGAATTCAATATTATTATTCAAACTAATAAAGCATTTTACAGGGATAAAATGTAAATAAATAATTAAGCAAAGACACCGCCCTAACATGCACGTAAGCTGCTATAATAATAACAAATGAGCAAATAGACAAGACACTGCCCCAAGATACAGAAAACAGTTTATTCTGGTAATCACCTTTGATCAACGCAATCTCCTTTGTCTTCAAAAATTTCATAATTAAGATTCTGTAAATATAGAGGAAAAAAACAGAATAAAATGTTATATTTGGAAACAATTAAGGGATTTCAGAAAACATTCATCATCATTATTAACCCAAAAAAAAAAGTCGGAATTCTCTACACGATAAAATAAGATAACGGACCTAAGCACATATTTTATTATTATCTAAGGCTAAAAAAAAATTTGCTGATAAAAGAATTACATGTTAATGGCCATACACTCGGATGACACAAATCAAAATTACTGACGTCGTCAAAAAAAAAAAACTTCAAATAGCTACTGCTATGTCCGGTAACTTCAAATAGCTACTGCTATGTCCGGTAACTTCAAATAGCTACTGCTATGTCCATGTCAAAGCATCATTATGAGCTATTGAGCTTTCATCAGATTACATACTCATCATCTTGATCTTGTTCTGCATCACTTAAAAGCTAACAATTCACTCAAGACAAGGGTGAAACAAGAATGATTCAGAAAAATTCTAGCAAATGATTGAGATGTCCCGTCTTGTGTCATGTGTGAACAACAAAATGAGTCGGAAAGAGGCATTGATATACACTATTAGCCAAGTTATATGACCTAAAAAAAACTCCGAATAGCCAAGTTAGTATCTTGAAGATACACTCAACCAAAATTAAATGTAAACTAGCGATAGGAGAACCCAATAACGCATTGGGGTACCCGGTAGCGAATCAAGTTTTGACAAACATTAAAATTAATTAAGAAAAACAACCAAACAAGAAGAAAAGTAAGATGGCTAAAGAAAGTAGCAACTCACAAATAAGATTTCTCTGATGCCCTGTCCTGAAGTCCTTGAGAACAATGGTGCAGCGCCTGTAACAGTAGACAAGATTTTGCCCACACATTATATGTGTGTCTTCCTTGGCACTAAAAAACAGTTCGAAACTCTTGGTTTGGGGATGGTAACTAAAGATCATCTTAGGAATCCCAATGAAAATTACATCAGAGAATGGATGCAATGCATAAGGAATGAATAAAATCTTATAGCACTGTTTTAGGAGAATTTCTTTGTGAGGAGACTTGATCGAATCATAAATCTATATGTTGTGCTTCAGCATCCAGAAACAATAACCACCACTGCCGCCACTACTATCCTCAAATAACCAAACCTTCAAGCTAACCGAATCATTATTGGAGTAAAAAAGGTTTCTATTGGATGCTCCAATAAATCCATAAGGTGTGGTTCGTTTTTTCCACGGTAACTGAAAATGCTGAACATTCAGGTTTTGGTCAAAACGTAAGAAATAATAAACCTTCGTTAACACGTACAAAATCCCATTTAAGTAAACAGGCCTAACCATCTCATTATGTTCAGGAAGAACAGGTATGAATCGGGTAACCCACTTCCCTGTCTCTGACCAGAAAACATCCACCTTTCTTTGGTACTCAGAGACACGACAAATGTGCAAAATCTGGTAGTTAGGGGAAAGGGATGGATTAAAAGCAAGAAAAGTGGCACTGGTGTTGCTGGTGTGTGCAGGATTAACAGGGATGGGAATGCATTGCTTATTAAATGGATTACACACAAATAACTCCGATGGAAGAACCAGAAGCAGCCCATTGCAACAGTCTAGAAAATCTTTATTAGTAGGCTGAAAAGGGAATAGAGACAAAAAAGAGATCACAAAGTCGCTACCTTTACCCTCAATTTCTCCATAACAAAAAGAAATATAACCCAAAAATTCCTTCCGTTGGAAAAAGTTTCTGCCCATGTATAGAAATCCAGAGAGGGGTGCATAAATAGTTGAAATTAAATTGTACCATAATTTGGAGATGCATTTATAAATAGTTCCGCACTGGAACGATGGAACGTACTCGCTCATCCTCAATAATGGCAATAACTCTGGCTCGCGAGATGGAGTACCTAGGCTGCCCTAACTCCTGCGGATGATTCCAGACAGCCGTCTGAACTCTCTCCATGGACTCATCATTTCTTTTTGCCTCTTACATTCATCCAATCGACCTTCTAGATGGTGAATATACCCATTAGATGCTGTCATAATGTTCTCCGCCTCATGGCGTTCTTCATGGATTTGACCCTCCAAGTATAGGGTCCTATTTTCATAAACTTGTAGTCTAGGCAGCAATTCAGTGTTTTGATCCATCAAATAGTGGACCATTGCCCCAAGCTGAATCATCGCCTCCTCCATTTCATTATGTCCAACATCCGGTACTTCATTCATCTCCTCTACTGGGTCCTCCTCCTCTATAACAGGCTCAAGGTCCAAATCTATAACCTGGGCTGGGGCTATCGGCGGTGGAGCGATCTGCTCCTCATTAATAACTAATTCTTCTTGAATTTCAGCAATCCTATACACAAACAAATAACTTGATTAATACATATTACAAGTTATATAACAAATAACAAATAACAATTATTTTTAAATTATTTTTATTTACATTTTATAATGAACTTCCACAGTCCATCTCTTTTCAACTCTATGAGTTATTTATTTCATGTCTGCCTAACTAACTTAAAGTTATAACCCAAGGTTCCCATCCTAAGGCTTTTAACTTAAAGCTTTGATATCAACATGTGACGCCCCCAAATTCGGGTGCTTGAAACCCTTATCCAGTGCTTCACGATGTCATACATAGTGTAAACTTAACTTAATAAAGATATTACATCAAAGTTCTTCTAATCCCAGGTACGTAAACCTTTAAGTGTTCGTTACATGATAGTTCAATATTTACAGACATGTAAACTATCTATTACATCAAATCACAACTATTCGGTTACTTTTCCTTTCCCCTTGTCCCTTCCAGACCCTTCTGCCCGAGTCTGCTCAGCTGAAAACATTTATAACAAAACAAGTATGAGCATTCAATTGCTCAGCAAGTAATAGCATTCTTTAAGGCTCAACAAGCAATAAATGTTTTCTTTGAGGCATGCTTTGTCAGTGAATCATAACTGTAAAGCAATAAATCTTGAATCATTCACATTTCTGTAATATCATAACAATATTGAATAACTGAGAAGTCATAAGACTATAAACATATTTTTTTCTTTTCTTGAAAAGGTTCAATCAGAAATTTTATCTGTGAACCGTCTTATCTTACGAGCACGGAGGGTGATCAGCCCTTTATGTCCTGTATTGATCAATACTATCTTATCCAGAACAATTTTCATGTTCAACGTCACCACTCCCAGAGTGCAATAAAAATATCCCATTTCAGGGTATGTTCATTCTAAGTTTAGAATCCAAACTACAACAATATAGCTGGATAGCTTAAATCATGGCACAATAATATTTCAAGACTTGCTATAAAGAAATTGAAATATTTTACATCTGTGTCTGGCCTGAAGGAATGGCTCAGACTTCTTTGCAATCTGCTCATGCATATTGAATTTCATTTGATATACATGAAAATACATCATCCAAACTTTTGAAACTGATTGGAATAAAAAGGTTATTCAACCTTGTAATATTCATAAATAATGAAAGACAGTTCAGAATTTAGAGAACCTGTCCATATATGAATAATCTCAGAATACTTGCTCAATAAAGAGTAAGATTTAGATACTTGCCTTGTAAGTAGACTATTGGTATAATTTCAGCTTAACTTGTGTATTCTCACAGATCCTACACAATTATTTGCATTTATAAGCATATTAGCCAAATAGTCAAGTCATATAACTTGTAAGTTCACATATCACATAATCACAGTGATCATGTTTTTAGTTTATGCTTCTATATTTGAGATATTTCTATATATTTTTCAAATACCTCATCCGTGTTCTTACAATAGCCTTTTCTTTCTTTTATAGGGTCTGACATAATCCCTGTTCATGAACTTTTCATGATTTTCGTTTATATTTCTTTTTCTTCTTTCTTGCCATAAGTATATTTTGCAATCTTCTTTATAACTTAGGAATTCAAGGTGAATACGTAAGGTATTTCTTGTATTAAGTATAATTGTTTATCATAAGGGTAAAACTTTAGTTTCCAATTTGCTTTGATTCTCTCTATCTTTACTTTTCTTGTCTTCTAGATTCATTTCAAGACAATATTGCTTTACCCATTCTTGATTCTCTTAGTGATACCCAAGGCAGCCCTTTAAGGCTTATTAAACCCAATTTTGTTTAATAATCCCAACATAAGATATTCATTCATGCTAGCTCTATTTCAAAGTTTACTAACTCATTTATACAACTTTTGAGTATTTTGAAGATTCATTCATAACAACTAGTGTGCTAAGGCTAACATGTTTTAAGACTATACCTAAAACAGTCCCTTTCTATGTTCTTTTATGTTTTGGGATATTCACAACTGGTTGAACAATTTATAGCTTCTATCAATACTTGTAGATTTATTACAGAACGCTAAGTATCAAACATTCCTGTTGTATCTTCTTAATGCCAAAACAGTCACAATTTAATCCACTGTATGGCAATCAAGCTTTGTGTGGCCACACTTGGCCTCATGGCCCTATTTGAACCTAGCAGTCATAACATTGGCTTAACAGCCCCAAGTATAATATAACTACTAAGCTATTTACATAGAATTGTAACTATATTAATGATTTTATATACATGTCTTATAGCAACAATCCTCATTCTTTACCCCAAGCTCTAATAAAACTTTATTTATTTAGTTAGCTTTCAAATTGACATAATACATAATCTATACATCCCAAAACATTTGCCAAATTAAGATTAACTGCAAGAGGCACTTAAATATCGCATTCTACTGCTGCCCCATGGCAGCAGCCCTTACCTTTTTCTCTAGCTAAATTACTTTCCTCTTATAATATTTCAATTGCTCAACACTTTTAATATGTTATATACATTTATATCTTTAGCTATGTAAAGATAATAACTCAAATTTTATGGTTAAGTCTGTAAATTACCTCATGTAATCAAAATTAGGCAGCAGCCTCTACCCCCTGCTTCATATAGTTTTTGATTTACCCACTTTCTTGATCCTTTTATTTTTAGTTTTGGATGTTTAACAAGTGGTTTATTCATTCATTACTAGAGTACATTAGTTGGACAATCCTAGAAACTTAGGAATATTAACTGAGAGTCTAAAGGAAAACCTTGACAATGTCATGGATAGACACTGTTACTGCTGCTGCCATAAGCAGCAGCCCTGTGCTTATCATGGCCATTTCATTTCCTTACTTTCTAGTTCAATCACCCTAAACCCCTAGTATGCTATAGGTAATGCGACTGTATAAAACAATATCATACCAGCTGTAGCGATTGAACATAATATATGAAGCAACTGCGATGCCCAGACAACTGCATGGCTCTGCAGCACAGCGCAGCACTAGGCACTGGCTGCAGCTGCCTGCGGCAGGCCCGGCAGCCCAGTCAGTCCCTAGCCTCCCGGTTTTGCAAGATTTTAACCATTGATCTCTAGGTTACTTATACTTTAACTCAAGAGTTTTAAAGCTAATAAAGTGGCCTGACAAATGAAATACTAAGCATGTATCCTTGGCTTAACCACTGCTCGAAACAGAGGCCTAAAGAACTTAACATACTAATTCTAACTTTTCATTTTTAACTAGAAATTGAGTTTCATTCTAACTTGACACAATCAAATCCTCTAGTTAACATCACATATGATTAATAAATCAAGCCCAAGCTTTACTTTGGTCTAATATTTAGTTTTCAGTCAAAACAGTACAGTTCTTTTAGAACTTTTATCAAACAGTTGGTAGGCACAGTTTTAAGCTATCAGTTTCACAACCATTTGTTTATGTCACCAACCCATTTCATTCTCCTTATGTCTCCTCAGCCCAACCTAAACTCCTTTGTTCTAACTCAGCTCACAGCAGTCAAATATACAACAAAGTTCATATTTAATCAACGAGTTAATAACTAGTTAGTTCATGCTACCATTATACTATCACATTAGATTCAAGTTGATGCAATATGAATTGAACATAAACTCCATATATATCACAGCTAATCATAATCCCATAACTTTTCCTCCAGTCCATGAAAACCAACTGGTTAACTTCAATTTTAACAGAAAAGATATGAGAAAGAATTAAGAGTATGGTTATTTAATTCATACCTCTAGTTTCATGAGTTCTTATTCAGTTCACAGCTCCTAACTTCAACACTTCTTCTTAGGAGTTTTTTTTTTAATTGCCTAACTAGTTTTGGGATATTGAGAGAGATGGAAGAAATGAAACGTAAATGGGTGGAAAGGAAAGGAGAGCTGATGACTTCCCTTTGCTAGCCTTCCCCTAGCTTTGCTCTGTAATAGCCTAAGGGCTTAGTTTGAAGGCACCTCCTGCTTGCCACTGAACATTATGGCCTAAACATCCAACTCATGCTCTAAAGTTTCAAATTATGCATTAATGCTTGTTTGGCTTGTTTTTTTATTTACTATCCCTGTCTCCTTTTCTCTGCATTCCTTGAAAATGATACATTTCCTTTAATAAATCATTTTCTTTAATAAAGCCCATAACTTTATTAACATAATTCCATAGTACCAAATTCAATATAGTATAACTAATATTTTGTACTACAATTTCCTTATATTAAAATAATTTAAACTCATAATTTATTTATTGAATTTTTATTTTATTTTATTTACCAAGAAAAATGTAATCGCTACATTCTCCCCCCTTCGGAATCTCTAAATACACTTACCCGAACAAATGCGGATAATTCTTTTTCATTCTTTCTTCTAACTCCCACGTTGCTACTTCAGCGCTGTAGTTTCTCCACAATACTTTTACTGAAGGTTTGTCTTATTTTGCAAAATTTGCTCTTTCCTGTCCAATATTTGCACAGGAACCTCTTCATAGGTTAAATCTTTCTCAAATTGGATAGGCTCATATTCTATCACATGTTTATAGTCTGATTTGTATGGTCATAAGACCGACACGTGAAACACATTGTGGACATGCTCTAGTTCCGGTAAGGCTACTTCATAAGCTACCTCTCCCACTTTTCTCAATATCTCAAACGGTCCTATAAATCGAGGACTCAACTTCCCTTTCTTTCCGAAACGTATCTTTCCTTTCCAAGGAGATACTTTCAGGAACACATGTGATCCGACTTCAAAATCTCTCTTCTATCTATGCAAATCTGCATACTTTTTTTGGCGATCTTGAGCCGCTATTAGTCGCATTCGTATCAACTTAACTACTTCTACAGTTTGTTGTACCAGTTCAGGACCTAGTAGACGACGTTCGCCCACCTCATCCCAACACAAAGGTGTTCTGCATTTTCTTCCATATAACGCTTCGTAAGGTGGCATGCCTATACTAGCGTGATAGCTATTGTTATATGCAAATTCTATCAAAGGCAAGTGATCATCCCAACTTCCCTTGAAATCCATAACACATGCACATAGCATATCCTCCAGAGTCTGTATTGTTCTCTCAGTCTGTCCATCTGTTTGTGGATGATAGGTTGTACTTAATTTTAGTTGTGTCCCCAGATGTTCTTGTAAGCTTCTCCAAAAATTTGAAGTAAATCTTGGATCTCTATATGATACAATGGATACTGGCACTCCATGACGAGAAATAATCTCCTTGATGTAGAGATTAACTAATTGATCTAGATTATATCTGATCTTGATGGGTAAAAAGTGTGCCGACTTTGTTAATCAATCAACTATAACCCAAATCGCATCAAATCCTTTCTGCCTCCTCGGAAGTCCTACCACAAAATCCATTGTGATATGCTCCCATTTCTATTCAGGAATTTCCAATGGTTGTAGTAGACCACTAGGTTTCTGATGTTCAGCTTTTATTGGTTGACAAGTTAAACATCTGCTAACATACTCTGCAACCTCTCTTTTCATACTTGGCCACCAGAAATGTTGCCGGATGTCTTGATACATTTTGGTACTGCCAGAATGAATTGTGTATCTTGAACAATGAGCTTCTTGTAGAATTTCTTCTTTCAATTCCAGTTCTGTCGGAACCCAAATTCTTCCTTCAAATCTAATTATTCCATCATTATCGATCTTAAATTTTCCTTCTTTCCCTGTTGAGATTTTCTCTTTTAATTTCTCACATTCCTCATCTTTAAGTTGCGCTTCTTTGATTCTATCCAAGAGAGTTGAGCAAGTCTCTATTGAATACAACCTTTCCTTTAATTCTTGTGGAAGTTTAACTTCTAACTCCATTCTTTCCATTGTTGTCACTAACTCATCTTGAGCAGTCAATAACATCAATTTCTCGCGACCTTTCCTGCTTAAGGCGTCAGCTACCACATTAGCCTTACCTGGATGATAAAGGATTTCACAATCATAATCCTTAATCAATTTCAGCCATCTTCTTTGTCTCATGTTTAACTCCTTCTGTGTGAAAATATATTTCTGACTTTTATAATCTGTATATATTTCACATTTTTCACCAAACAAGTAGTGCCTCCAAATTTTTAAAGCAAACACCACAGTTGCCAATTCTAAATCGTGAGTAGGATATCCTCTCTCATAATCTTTTAACTACCGTGATGCGTATGCTAGAACTTTTCCATGTTGCATAAGGACACATCCCAAGCCTTTATGTGATGCGTCACTATATACCACAAAATTCCCTTTTTCATCGGGTAAGGACAACACCGGAGCATTACTCAATCTTTTCTTGAGTTCTTGAAAACTCTGCTCACATTTCTCATTCCATACAAATTTAACTGTCTTTCTTGTCAGGTTAGTTAACGGGGTTGCTATCTTTGAAAAATCTTGAATGAATCTCCAATAGTAGCCCGCTAACCCTAAGAAACTACGCACTTCAGTAGGTGTCTTCGGCTGTTCCCAATTCATGACTGCTTCTACTTTCGCTAGATCCACGGATAATCCAATTTTGTCAATCACGTGACCCAAAAATTGAACTCTTTCTAGCCAGAATTCACATTTACTGAATTTTGCATATAATCTTTCTTTTCTTAGTGTCTCCAACACTATTCTCAAATGGTCAGCATGATCATTCTGTGTCTTGGAATAGATCAGAATATCATCTATGAATACTACCACAAACTTATCCAAGTATGGTTTGAATATTTTGTTCATCATATCCATAAATGCAACTGGTGCATTCGTTAATCCAAAAGACATAACCAAAAACTCGTAGTGACCATAACGAGTCCGAAATGTTGTCTTTGGAACATCTTCATCTCTTACCTTCAACTGATGGTATCCGGTTCTCAGGTCTATCTTTGAAAAATATCTTGCCACTTTCAGTTGATCAAAAAGATCGTCGATCCTGGGCAAAAGATATTTATTCTTGATCATCACTTTATTTAACTCTCTGTAGTCAATACAAAGTCTTAACGATCCATCTTTCTTCTTTACAAACAACACAGGCGCTCCCCAAGGAAACGTACTGGGTCGAATGTATTTCTTATCCAGCAATTCTTGTAATTGTATCAACAATTCCTTCATTTCTACAGGAGCCATTCTGTACGGTGCTTTTGAAATTGGTGCCGTACCAGGTACCAGATCAATAACGAATTTTATTTCCCTGTCTGACGGAAGGCCCGGTAACTCATCAGGGAAAACATCTGCAAACTCATTTACTACCACAATTTCTTCTACTTTTGCTGCTTTTTGCCGAGTGTCTATCACATATGCGAGATAACTCATACAACCTTTTTGTAACTTCTTCGCTTGCATCATCGTTAAGCAACGTGACTACTTTGGTGATTTACTGTCGTAAAACACGATCTTCGGTTGCTTTGCAGGTTTAAAACTCACAGATTTTCTTTGGCAATCGATGGTTGCCCCATGTTTGAACAACCAATACATTCCCAATATAATGTCAAATTCCCCGAGTTGTATTGGAATTAGATCTACTGTAAGCTCACGTTCTCCTATCTTAACACAACAATCCCTATAGACATGCTCTACAGGAATCACTTCCTTATTAGCCACTTCTATGTTCATGGGTATTTCTAAATTCGATAAAGGCATCTCTATGCGCTTAGCGAATTCACGTTATACAAAAGAACAAGTTGCCCCAGAATCAAATAGTACATAAGCATTAATATTGTTGATCGGGACAATACATGAAACCACGTCTTTTGATGTTACCGCATCCTTTGCCGTCATATTGAAGGTTCTGGCAGTTGGCATATTTGGTGTAGCTGTGTCAATTGTAAGCGCTTTACTGCCACTATTTCCTTTACCACTGCTTCCTCCCTTTGCTCCTTTCTTGGGACAATTTCTGGCAAAGTGATCCATCGATCCACAAAAAAAACACTCAGAACCCTTCTTTGGATTTGGACTGTTAGGAGAGACAGAGGCGGAACTAGGGGTGGCGGGCGGGGGGGCAGCCGCCAGCCAGCAGGCGCTGGCGAGGAGCTCACTGCTCCGGTCTTCCGTTTCTTCTTCTCCGAGACTCCGACTCTGCAGTTCACAGGTTTGTTTCTTTCTTTCTTTTTTTATAATAACATGAAACGACGTCGTTTCATTAAAAAAAAACATTTTTTTATTAAGGCTTCACAGACTATTACTCTCTTCAGTCTTCACAGACTTCATTCACTAACTCTTCGTCAGTTCGTCTCTTCCCTCTTCCGCGGTTCCGCCTCCACTGCTCCTGCCTCTGCCGCCACTGCTCACTGCTCCAGCCGCCGCTGACTACTCAACAGCTCCAGCCGGCAGCCTTCACTGCTCTAGCACTGCTTTGGACTTTGGTAATTTGACTAATTTTTAAATTCTATTTTAGCCTAAATATCTTTCAAATTTGGTAATTTGATTCTTATGGTCTAATTTGATTGGGGATTATGAGTCTTGCCCTTAATATCTTTTAATCTTCTGAACTTGTGATATTTTGGTGAGCTATAAATTCGAACATGTGATTTCACACAATAAAATGAAAGACATTTACCAATAGACTATCATTTTTGCATCCGTCTTAGAATGAGCTTTCATTATTAATAAAAATTATGCATTTTAAAAAGGTGATTGATATTATCGAAGCAAAAATAATGATATAAAAATAATTACTGTTGTTGAACATGTTTGCAAGCTATAAAAAAGTCAACTATTTTTATTATTTTTTAAAAGAAAATATTCTCATTTTAGAAAATATTCACGTTAGGACTGCGCACCAAATTTCCATTTCCCTCCTAATATATGTACCAGCCAATTTGATGGACCAAAAATTTGGAATTATTGGGTGTTCATAATTAATCATAGGTAGGGGGACATGTCAACCAATTGCCCATAATAAGAAAGAGTAAAAAACTTTTCAATCATATTGTTATTGAGTTTATTAAAAAAAGATAATTGAATCTACACTCCCTCGCTGCTGCAACCTACACGTCGCTGCTCCGGACCTCCGGTAACCGCCCTCAAATTTTGAAACCCCTCAAATTTTGTTCTAGTTCTGCCAGTGAGGAGAGATGTGTCCCTCCTGTCCACACTTGTAACAAACCATCTGTCCTTTTAGACAAATGCGCGAATGACTCTTTCCACATTACTTGCAAGCTTCAATTTTCTTCTTTTGCTGTCCACTTTGAATACTACTCGTGTTCCCAAAATTATTCCATTTCCTTTTCTTATTCCACTTGTTAGTACCCTCTGTTTTAACCAACCCTTCTGACTAACCTTTATTCTTCTTATCCTTATTATACCTACCTCCTGTTTCGCTACCACTCTCTGCTATTATTGCTTTCTCAAGGAGAGCGGCAAAAGTTCCGATCTGTAACACTGACAACTTGTTGTAGATCCAAGGCTTCAAGCCTAACTCAAACCGTCTCGCTTTCCGTTCCTCTGTATTCACTTGATGTGGAGCGAATCGTGTCAACTCATTAAACTTAGCTGCATACTTAGATACAGTCATGTCACCTTGTTTAAGTTCAAGGAATCGAACTTCCATTCTGCTTTGCATTCCAGGAGGAAAGTAATTTTCAAAAAAAAGTTTCTTAAATTTTGACCATCTTATTACACCTGTACTAGCTTTGGTCTTATTCGCTTCCCACAAGAAATTTGTTTCCCCTTTAAGCATATAGGCAGCAAATGAAGTTTTCTGCTCCCTACTTACCCGGGCTATCTCAAAGGCTTTTTTTATTTCTCTGATCCAAGACTGGGCCTCAATAGGTTCGATAATCCCTCTAAACTCAGGAGGTCCCACACTTTTAAAGTCTTTAAAACTAGCCATGTGAACAGCTGGTGGTGGTACATTCGCATTAGGTTTTTCTATTTCTCTGATCCAAGATTGGGCCTCAATAGGTTCGGTAGTCCCTCTAAACTCAGGAGGTCCCACACTTTTAAAGTCTTTAAAACTAGCCATGTGAACAGCTGGTGGTCATACATTCGCATTAGGTTGTGGAGCATTCCTATTCTGAAAAGTTTCCATCATAAAATTTGCGAATTGTTGCATAGGATTCTCTTGGCCCTCATTCCTATTTTAATTTTAATTATGAACCTCTTCATTTCTATTCTCAATATTAGATTCTTCATTGACATTTCTCCGTACCCTAGGTACTCTTCCTCCCCTAAATTTTGGTGGCATTTTTATCTGTTTAATAATATTTATTATTATTAAACCATTTATTACTTGAACATTCACACATAATGTAAAGCAATAATATCCGTAACAAAAACATTTAATATTATTATATATTAAACATGCTTTTACATGTGCCTTAAACATTTCTATCATTGATAGCTCCTCGGCTATAACATATACCATAGCATTCTCATTTGCTATTTACATAACATCTCTACCTTGTTATCAAAAGGTTTACATATACCAATCCTTAACCATTCATTACCAGGTTAGGATCCCAAAAGATATCCCCATAATACTATCAAAAGTGGGGTACATTTACATTCTACACATTACTAACACATTTACAATATTTACATCATCATAGGTACATGTCACATAGATCTCCAGACTGATACTCAGGTTTTCCTATCCCGCACTGGAACGATGGAACGCATTCGCTCCTCAGTAATGACCATAACTCTGGCTCGCGAGATGGAGTACCTAGGCTGCCCTAACTCTTGGCGGATGATTCCAGACAGCCGTCTGAACTCTCTCCATGGAATGAATATAAAGAAAACTCATCATTTCTTTTTGCCTCTTACATTCATCCAATCGACCTTCTAGATGGTGAATATACCCATTAGATGATGTCATAATGTTCTCCGCCTCATGGCGTTCTTCATGAAGTCCCTGGATTTGACCCTCCCTACATCTGAATATGCCCTGGGTTTCTGTTTCAATGGCGAACCACAATAGCTGATTACTTCTTGGCTAAAGATATTCTTCTTTCCCACTGCTGAAAAAGCAAAGACAGCTGCCAATACTTGATTTGGTGCATCGGCTTTGTGTATCAGAGATTTTGTTTTGGTAGCCCAATCATTAAGTTTTGTAGTTCCAATATGCTTCTTGAAGTTCAAATCGTTTTTCAAATCATAATTCTTCGATAGATAACCAAAAGCACGAGTAAATTTGATTCTATCTTCAGGAGTCCAGCAAAGTGGAGAACATAAAATAAACTCAACAACAGAGGTTTACGATATTTTATAGGAGATGTTTCAATTGGAAAACTTCTCCCATCATTTGCTTGAAGTTTGCCCCTCACATCTCGGGAGAATATGGTACCACGAAGGTGATCCAAGTCATGTATGATTCCACCGTAATTAATGTAGTCCCCCTTGGTATCAGCATGAATTTCTGAGAAGTAGAATGACATTAGAAAAAATATATACTAACAAATATTGTTGTAGCACAGTAAAATAATGTCAAATCCGTGAATCATATTAAGAAATAGATGATAAAACAGAGTAGAAATAGCTAAGATAAATCCATAAAAGCATATACAGTAGTAACAAGAAATCTGCAAAACTTGAAATACAAGTATTTTTTTACATCCCAGCTATTATGTATGGAACTGAGTTGGAGAAAGAAGTATCACATTTTTAGATAGGAAAATGCAGCAAATAGTACAAGTTCGTCATCGAATGAAGCTCTACCAGGTTTTTTTCCTTTTCTGATATACAAGAAATAGGGGGAAGAATCAGCATTGAGAGAAAAATTGCAAAATGTATCGACAAGAAGAGTCGAAACCTCGGACTATAGGAAGAGAAATCAAGAACCAAAAACTTTATTTCTAGCAAATATATCATGGAGAATATCAGTGGAGATATTAAGAAACGTATTTGGAAGGATATGGAAATATAAAGGGCATTTGAATTAACAAGGATGGGAGGATGAAATATAAAAGTTTTGTGTTCATAGGGTTTTGAGAGAGGGAGGAAGCAAAGAAAAGATTGCAAGCAAGATCGATAATGAATGTAGAAGGTTACGGTTACGGTTGAGTTGAGATTTGCGAACGGAAGAAGATATGAAGAATCAAATGAAAAGAAGGGTAGCAGAGGAGGAATCCGATGGGAAATATAAGGAAAAACCACAAATCAAGGGAGAAGAAAATGTTGAAATGAGAGCTGTCTTAACAAGAGTTGAATTCTAATATCGAAAAGAACTACGGGGGTGTATTCAATTAAGATTTTTAAAGATTTTTTTTAAGTAGGTTTGTGGATTTTAAAGACTCTTTTAAAGTGACTTTTAAAGACTTCATGAAATAAGTGACAGACTTTTATAGATTTTTTACCAAGACTTTGGTAGACTTTTGTATACTTCTAATATATCTTGCAGCTTAATTGTTAATTAGCCCATATGTGCAACCTCTCCCTCTTTTTTCATGAACCGGAGGAAATCTCATTATTTCATTGAATTATTGTTGCATGAGATTTTATATATGTTGAAAGCCTTCATATTATTCTACTCATTTCATGATAAATTTGGATACTCGGGATACTAATAAAATTTTAGAAGTTACAGACGCAACAACACCAAAATTAAACTCACTTTTCATCGGACTATATATACTTTATGCATTTGCGTACGTTTTTTTAGCAGGAATATCAAGATGGATTATAAACTATTTAAATGTCTTGATTGAATACAACCAAACTTTTAAAGTTTTTAAAAGTCTTAATTGAATACACAGTTTGAAAGAAATTTCATGGGTAAAATTCAAGTAAAAGTATCATATATGGTAAGGTGGGGTTTACAGCGTGTTACTTTGGAGAAAGATCCAGAATCTTTGAAGAACATGGATTTGGCTATTATTTTGATTCAATCGATGAATGTGGAGGAGATTGATGATGTAGCTGAATCGGAGTTTGAATCACAATCTTATAAAATCAAAGTGAAAGAACTGGCATGTATGGAGGAGGAGGAAGCACATGAGGAGATTATGGAAGTTCATAATCAATTTTCCGATGATCAACCGCCGGAGTTGGCAACCACAGCAGAGGCTGGAAATGACAAAGAAAGAAATACAGATTGGGCCAATGATTCTGATTGGGTAGGATAATATAATTCACGAGATGCTTGTTTCCAAGGTTCAAGGGAAAGTCAAACTTTTATTAAGGGGACTGGTTACCAATATGGGGACTCTCCCAAGAATGAATCATCAAATAAGGAATTTTCAAAATATAGTGCTAATCTCAAGAAGGAGAAAGAGGAGCTACCTAAATAAAAAGGGCAAAATTGTGATTGCAGTGAGTGTGTTTATTTTTAGACAAAATGTTTGTAAAAATTCTGAAACTAAAACTGCTATTCAGCCAGATAAGGAGGATTACATTTATGAGTGTGAAGTTGGGGAAACACAAGCAAAAACAAAGTTTAAGGTAAAGAAGGGCAAGGGAGGAAGAAAGGAAAAGGAAAAGTTAGGAAAAGTTAGCAGAAACTTGTAGTCTGGCCAACAATTCAGTGTTCTGATTCATGAAATAGTGGACCATTACCCCAAGCTGAATCATTGCCTCCTCCATTTCATTTTGTCCAGCATCCGGTACTTCAGTCTCTCCTCTATTGGGTCCTCCTCCTCTATAACAGGCTCAAGGTTCAAATCTATAACCTGGGCTTGGGGCTATCGGTGGTGGAACGATCTCCTCCTCATTAATAACTAATTCTTCTTGAATTCCAGCCATCCTAGACACAAACAAATAACTTGATTAATACATATTACAAGTTATATAACAAATAATAGATAACAGTTATTTTTAAATTATTTTCATTTACATTTTATAAAAAGAACTTCCACAGTCCATCTCTTTTCAACTCTATATGAGTTATTTATTTCATGTCTGTCTCACTAACTTAAAGTTATAACCCAAGGTTCCCATATATGAATAATCTCAGAATACTTGCTCAATAAAGAGTAAAATTTAGATACTTGTAAGTTCACATATAACTTGTAAGTTCACATATCACATAATCACAGTGATTATGTTTTTAGTTTATGCTTCTATATTTGAGATATTTCTATATATTTTTCAAATACCTCATCCATGTTCTTACAATAGCCTTTTCTTTCTTTTATAGGGTCTGACATATTCCCTATTCATGAACTTTTCATGATTTTCGTTTATATTTCTTTTTCTTCTTTCTTGCCATAAGTATATTTTGCAATCTTCTTTATAACTTAGGTATTCAAGGTGAATACGTAAGGTATTTCATGTATTAAGTATAATTGTTTATCATAAGGATAAACTTTAGTTTCCAATTTGCTTTGATTCTCTCTATCTTTACTTTTCTTGTCATATAGATTCATTTCAAGACACTATTGCTTTAACCATTCTTGATTCTCTTAGTGATACCCAAGGCAGCCCTTTAAGGCTTATTAAACCCAATTTTGTTTAATAATCCCAACATAAGATACACATTCATGCTAGCTCTATTTCAGAGTTTGCTAACTCATTTATACAACTTGTGAGTATTTTGAATATTCATTCATATCATCTAGTGTGCTAAGGCTAACATGTTTTAAGACTATACCTAAAACAGTCCCTTTCTATGTTCTTTTATGTTTTGGGATATTCACAATTTGGTTGAACAATTTATAGCTTCTATCAATACTTGTAGATTTATTACAGAATGCTAAGAATCAAACATTCCTGTAACTATTTGAACCTAGCAGTCATAACATTGGCTTAACAGCCCCAAGTATAATATAACTACTAAGTTATTTACATAGAATTGTAACTATATTAATAATTTTATATACATGTCTTATAGCAACAATCCTCATTCTTTACCCCAAGCTCTAATAAAACTGTATTTATTTATTTAGCTTTCAAATTGACATAATACATAATCTATACATCCCAAAACATTTGCCAAATTAAGATTAACTGCAAGAGGCACTTAAATATCGCATTCTACTGCTGCCCCATGGCAGCTACCCTTACCTTTTTCTCTAGCTAAATTACTTTCCTCTTATAATATTTCAATTGCTCAACACTTTTAATATGATATATACATTTATATCTTTAGCTATGTTAAGATAATAACTCAAATTTTATGGTTAAGTCTGTAAATTACCTCATGTAATCAAAATTAGTTTTGCTCAAACTGTTAAAACAGTTACACACTGCTACCTGCTGCTGCCATTAGGCAGCAGCCTCTACCCCCTGTTTCATATAGTTTTTGATTTACCCACTTACTTGATCCTTTTATTTTTAGTTTTGGATGTTTAACAAGTGGTTTATTCATTCATTACTAGAGTACATTAGTTGGACAATCCTAGAAACTTAGGAATATTAACTGAGAGTCTATAGGAAAACCTTGACAATGTCATGGATAGACACTGTTACTGCTGCTGCCATAAGCAGCAGCCCTGTGCTTATCATGGCCATTTCATTTCCTTACTTTCTAGTTCAATCACCCTAAACCCCTAGAATGCTATAGGTAATGCGACTGTATAAAACAATATCATACCAGCTGTAGCAATTGAACATAATATATGAAGCAACTGCGATGCCCAGATAACTGCATGGCTCTGCAGCACAGCGCAGCACTAGGCACTGGCTGTAGCTGCCTGCAGCAGGCCCGGCAAGCCCAGTCAGTCCCTAGCCTCCCGCTTTTGCAAGATTTTAACCATTGATCTCTAGGTTACTTATACTTTAACTCTGGAGTTTTAAAGCTAATAAAGTGGCCTGACAAATGAAATACTAAGCATGTATCCTTGGCTTAACCACTGCTCGAAACAGAGGCCTAAAGAACTTAACATACTAATTCTAACTTTTCATTTTTAACTAGAAATTGAGTTTCATTCTAACTTGACACAATCAAATCCTCTAGTTAACATCACATATGATTAATAAATCAAGCCCAAGCTTTACTTTGGTCTAATATTTAGTTTTCAGTCAAAACAGTACAGTTCTTTTAGAACTTTTATCAAACAGTTGGTAGGCACAGTTTTAAGCTATCAGTTTCACAACCATTTGTTTATGTCACCAACCCATTTCATTCTCCTTATGTCTCCTCAGCCCAACCTAAACTCCTTTGTTCTAACTCAGCTCACAGCAGTCAAATATACAACAAAGTTCATATTTAATCAACGAGTTAATAACTAGTTAGTTCATGCTACCATTATACTATCACATTAGATTCAAGTTGATGCAATATGAATTGAACATAAACTCCATATATATCACAGCTAATCATAATCCCATAACTTTTACTCCAGTCCATGAAAACCAACCGGTTAACTTCAAATTTAACAGAAAAGATATGAGAAAGAATTAAGAGTATGATTATTTAATTCATACCTCTTGTTTGATGAGTTCTTATTCAGTTCACAGCTCCTAACTTCAGCACTTCTTCTTAGGAGTTTTTTTTTAATTGCCCAACTAGTTTTGGGATATTGAGAAATGGAAGAAATGAAACGTAAATGGGTGGAAAGAAAAGAAGGAGAGCTGATGACTTCCCTTTTCTAGCCTTCCCCTAGCTTTGCTCTATAATAGCCTAAGGGCTTAGTTTGAAGGCACCTCCTGCTTGCTACTGAACATTATGGCCTAAACATCCCGCTCATGCTCTAAAGTTTCAAATGATGCATTAAGGTCTGTTTGGCTCGTTTTTTATTTATTTACTATCCATGTCTCCTTTTCTCTGCATTCCTTGAAAATGATACATTTCCTTTAATAAAGCCCATAACTTTATTAACATAATTCCATAGTACCAAATTCAATATAGTATAACTAATATTTTGTACTACAATTTCCTTATATTAGAATAATTTAAACTCATAATTTATTTATTGAATTTTTTTTTTTACCAGGAAAAATGTAATCGCTACAAATAGTATGCTGAATGAATCTTTTAGTTATTAAATAAAATATACCTCTTCAACTCAAAATAAAGACCAAATCAATCTGTTGATTGACATTAGTATAAAAATAAATCAGTGTAAGGTGTTAAAATGCATTAACATTCATCATTTTATCAAAGATACGAAACAAAAAACATTGCATTAAAAAATAATCTAAATTAATATACCTCTGACACAAGAGGGCAGAAGAGAGTGGCGATTTAAACAGGGAAATCACGATCGAATATTTCACTGATTTGTCGAAATAATCACCCAAATGAATGAGAATCGGAACATTAAAATTAACACATTTGGCATATTGATGTTGTTTTAGGGGAGAAAATCACGAGATTTCATACACATTTTATACGGAACAGATCTGAATGTGAAAAGCTGGAAAGGAAAAAAAAAAGAAAGAAGCAGATCTGAGTGTGAAGAAGATTTGGAGAGAGGGAGAGCAGTGTACTTAGTATGGGTATGAGAGAGAAACGAGAGGGAGAGCAGTAATGGTGTAAACGGTATTAAACGGATACGCATAAAGGTATATCCGTATTCGTATCCGGAAAACTAATTCACTATCCGTATTCGTATTCGGTATCCGACGGATTTTAAAAATATTATTCGTATCCGGTATTCGGAAAAATATTCGAATACAGATAATATCCGTTACCGTTTATTTTATCCGAATAGACAAATTATTCGAATATCCAAATATCCGGAATTCGTTTATCGTTAACCTAATATAAAATTCATTCAAAAAATTTACGAAAAAAAAAATTAAAGTTTAAATCATACATATTAATTAAACACAATTTAATATTTAAACCATACATATTAATTAAACATCCTAATTATAAGGGAGGAACATGCTAATTGATATTTTGGGTGAA